>WNWK01006922.1:5000-99830 GCA_009830355.1 Cherax destructor | reverse complement strand
TCTGCCATATTCACCCAAGCACACAATTTAATTATATACACATAATAGGCTGAACACATGAGCATCCTACCAGCCTGCGAAATACTCCATATACAAACAGTACTTACTTCATATTATCATTAAAGTCATACACTAAATATTTGCACAGCTACTATAATGACATGTACGGGAAAACCCTATACAATTAACACGACATACTAAAGTTCTGATATACAAAGTGTATCAGTTACAGCACCCGCTCCTAATCCCGACTCCATTCCCTACTACGCACACCTTATTCAACACTCATACTCCCCTACTCCCTCCATCTGATTGGGTGGACCCCCATCGACAAGCCCTTTTAAACAAAAAATACGAACCTACACCCCCAGTAAATTCCCTAGTACCATGTTCCTGTACTCTCCCGAGAATGCAATCTCCCAAGTCCCCCCATACACCTCCCGATTCCAACATTTTGTTCGATTCATACTCCCGGGTACCGCTCTGATACACTCCCCACTACCGGCCTTCCTTAATGTCCACGACATACATACGTAATCCACCACCAAGTACATAATCACTGACTTTGCAGAGAAACTCAGATACGACAGCTGAGAATTGTCCCTCCCAGCTGTCACTATCCCAGACCCCTCTTTTAAAGTGCAGGCATTGTACTTCCCATTTCCAGGACTCAAGTCCAACTAAATCAATTAACTGGTTTCCCTGAATCCCTTCACAAAATGTTACCCTGCTCACACTCCAACAGCTCGTCAGGTCCTAAAAACCATATGTCTCCATTCACTCCTATCTAACATGCTCACACATGCTTGTTGGAAGTCCAAGCCCCTCGCCCACAAAACCTCCTTTACCCCCTCCCTGCAACCTTTTCTAGGACGACCCCTACCCCGCCTTCCTTCCCCTACAGATTTATACGCTCTCCAAGTCATTCTACTTTGATCCATTCTCTCTAAATGACCAAACCACCTCAACAACCCCTCTTCAGCCCTCTGACAAATACTTTTAGTAACTCCACACCTTCTCCTAATTTCCACATTCCGAATTTTCTGCATAATATTTACACCACACATTGCCCTTAGACAGGACATCTCCACTGCCTCCAGCCTCCTCCTCGCTGTAGCATTTGCAACCCATGCTTCACACCCATATAAGTGTGTTGGTACCACTATACTTTCGTACATTCCCTTCTTTGCCTCCATGGATAACGTTTTTTGTCTCCACAGATACCTCAACGCACCACTCATCTTTTTTCCTTCATCAATTCTATGGTTAACCTTATCCTTCATAAACCCATCCACTGACACGTCAACTCCCAAATATCTGAAAACATTTACTTCTTCCATAATCCCTCTCGCCAATGTGATATCCAATTTTTCTTTATTTAAATCGTTTGATACCCTTATCACCTTACTCTTATCTATGTTCAATTTCAACTTTCTACCTTTACACACCCTCCAAAACTCGTCCACTAACCTTTGCAACTTTTCTTTAGAATCTCCTATAAGAACAGTATCATCAGCAAAAAGTAACTGTGTCAACTCCCATTTTGCATTTAATTAACCATAATTTAATCCCACCCCTCTCCCCAACACCCTAGCATTTACTTCTTGTACAACCCCATCTATAAATATATTAAACAACCATGGTGACATTACACATCCCTGTCTAAGACCTACTTTTATCTGCAAGTAATCTGCCTCTCTCCTACACACCCTAACCTGAGCCTCACTATCCTCATAAAAACTTGTTACAGCCTTCAGTAACTTACTACCTATTCCATACACTTGCAACATTTGCCACATTGCTTCCCTATCCACTCTATCATATGCCTTTTCTAAATCCATAAATGCAATGAAAACTTCTCTACCTTTATCTAAATACTGTTCACATATATGCTTCAATGTAAACACTTGATCTACACATCCCCTACCCACTCTAAAGCCTCCTTGCTCATCTGCAATCCTACTCTCTGTCTTATCTCTAATTCTTTCAATAATAACCCTGCCATACACTTTACCTGGTATACTCAGTAAACTTATTCCCTATAATTCTTACACTCTTTTATCCCCCTTCCCTTTATATAAAGGAACTATACATGCTCTCTGCCAATCCCTAGGTACCTTCCCCTCTTTCATACATTTATTAAACAAAAATACCAACCACTCCAGCACTATATCCCCCCCTGCTTTTAACATTTCTGTCATGATTCCGTCAATTCCAGCTGCTTTACCCCCTTTCATTCTACGTAATGCCTCACGCACCTCCCCCACACTCACATCCTGCTCTTCTTCACTCCTAAACGATGTTGTACCTCCCTGGCCAGTACATGAAATTACCGCCTCCCTTTTTTCATCGACATTTAAAAGTTCCTCAAAATATTCCCGCCATCTACCCAATACCTCCAGCTCCCCATCTACTAACTCCCCTACTCTGTTTTTAACTGATAAATCAATTTGTTCCCTAGGCTTTCTTACCTTGTTTATCTCACTCCAAATAAATTTCTTGACAGAGCCTCTCCCATTCTTTCATCCGCTCTTCTTTTGCACTTTCTTCACCTTTCTTTTACTCTCCATATACTCTGCTCTTCTATTAACACTTATATTTTGTAAAAACTTCTCATAAGCTACCTTTTTTTCTCTTTTATCATACCCTTTATTTCTTCATTCCACCACTCACTCCTCTTTCCTCCTGCACCCACCCTCTTATAGCCACAAACTTCTGCCCCACATTCTAATACTGCATTTTTAAAACTATCCCAACTCTCTTCAACCCCCCACCCCCCACTACTCATACTTGCACTAGCCTACCTTTCTGCCAATAGTTGTATGTATATATATATATATATATATATATATATATATATATATATATATATAATGTCGTGCCGATTAGGTAAAACTTGCGATTTTGGCTTAAATAGCAACGCTCTTCTTGCCATATAAGACAAGTGAAAAATTCTGTATGCAATAATTTCGCAAAAATCATTCTGAACCTAACGAAAAAAATATATTTCATTGTGTTTGTTTATTATTAAATTATTGTTAACGTATCTAAAATATATTTAGTTGGGTTAGGCTAAATTAAATTGCGCTTGTTATAATAAGGTTAGGTAAGTTTTCAAAGTTTATCTTGGTACAAAATTATAATTTTTTACATTAACATAAATGAAAAAAAATATATCTTTAAATGTATAAGAGAAAATTTTAGAAAGGACTTAATTTTAAATGAGTTATTGCTAATTGACCAGTTTTACCTAATCGGCACGACTATATATATATATATATATAGTGTGTGTGTGTGTATATGTATGTGTGTGTATATGTATGTGTGTGTGTATATGTATGTGTGTGTGTATATGTGTGTGTGTGTGTGTGTGTGTGTACTCACCTAATTGTACTCACCTAATTGTGGTTGCAGGGGTCGAGACTCAGCTCCTGGCCCCGCTTCTGCGCTGCCCGCTACTGGGTATCTGCTCTCCCTGCTCCATGAGCTTTATCATACCTCGTCTTAAAACTGTGTATGGTTCCTGCCTCCACTATGTCTTTCTCTAGACTATTACACTTCCTGACTACTCTGTGTGTGTCTGTACTCACCTAGTTGTACTCACCTAGTTGTGGTTGCAGGGGTCGATACATAGCTCCTGGCCCCGCCTCTTCACTGGCCGCTACTGGGTCACTCTCCCTGCGCCATGAGCTTTATCATACCTCTTCTTAAAACTGTGTATGGAACCTGCCTCCACTACATCGCTTCCCAAGCTATTCCACTTCCCGACTACTCTGTGACTGAAGAAATACTTCCTAACATCCCTGTGATTCATCTGAGTCTTCAACTTCCAACTGTGTCCCCTTGTTGCTGTGTCCCATCTTTGGAACATTCTGTCTCTATCAACCTTGTCAATTCCTCTCAGTATCTTATATGTCGTTATCATGTCCCCCCTGTCGATTAGACACTAGGCCTGTTCTATGTGTGTGTACTCGCCTAATTCACCTAGTTGTGGTTGCAAGGGTCGATTCATAGCTGCTGGCCACGCCTCTTCACTGGCCGCTATTGGGTCACTCTCCCTGCGCCATGAGCTTATCATACCTCTTCTTAAAGCTATGAATGGATCCTGCCTCCACTACATCACTTCCCAAACTATTCCACTTCCTGACCACTCTGTGACTGAAGAAATACTTCCTAACATCACTGTGATTCACCTGAGTCTTCAACTTCCAACTGTGTCTCCTTGTTGCTGTGTCCCATCTCTGGAACATTCTGTGTCTGTCCACCTTGTCAATTCCTCTCAGTATTTTATATGTCGTTATCATGTCCCTCCTATCTCTTATGTCCTCCAGTGTCGTCAGGTCGATTTCCCTTAACCTATCCTCGTAGGACATACCCCTTAGCTCCGGGACTAGTCTTGTTGCAAACCTTTGCACTTTCCCTAGTTTCTTTACGTGCTTGGCTAGGTGTGGGTTCCAAACTGGTGCTGCATACTCCAATATGGGCCTAACGTACACAATGTACAGGGTCTTGAACGATTCCTTATTAAGATGTCGGAATGCTGTTCTTAAGTTTGCTAGGCGCCCGTATGTTGCAGCAGTTATTTGGTTGATGTGCGCCTCAGATGTGCCTGGTGTTATACACACCCCAAGATCTTTTTCCTTGAGTGAGGTTTGTAGTCTCTGGCCCCCTAGACTGTACTCCGTCTGCGGTCTTCTTTGCTCTTCCCCAATCTTCATGTCTTTGCACTTGGTGGGGTTGAACTCCAGGAGCTAATTGCTGGACCAGGCTTGCAGCCTGTCCAGATCCCTTTGTAGTTCTGCCTGGTCCTCGTCCGATTGAATTCTTATCATCAACTTCATATCATCTGCAAACAGGGACACTTCGGAATCTATTCCTTCCGGCATGTCGTTCACAAATACCAGAAACAGCTCCGGTCCTAGTACGTACCCTTGTGGAACCCCACTCGTCACAGACGCCCACTCTGACACCTCTCCACGTACCATGACTCGCTGCTGTCTTCTTGACAGGTATTCCCTGATCCACTGGAGTGCTTACCCTGTTATCTCCGCCTGGTCCTCCAGCTTTTACACTAATCTCTTGTGTGGAACTGTGTCAAACGTCTTCTTACAGTCCAAGTAAATGTAATCTACCCACCCCTCTCTCTCTTGTCTTACTGCTGTCACCCTGTCATAGAAATCCAGTAGGTTTGTGACACAGGATTTCCCGTCCCCGAAACCTTGTTGGCCGTCGATGATACGCTCATTCCTTTCCAGGTGTTCCACCACTCTTCTTCTGATAATCTTCTCCATGACTTTGCATACTATATATGTCAGTGACACTGGTCTAATTTAGTGCTTCATGTCTGTCTCCTTTTTTTAAAAATTGGGACTACATTTGCTGTCTTCTATACCTCATAGCTCAT
Source organism: Cherax destructor (assembly GCA_009830355.1). Lineage (NCBI taxonomy): Eukaryota > Metazoa > Arthropoda > Malacostraca > Decapoda > Parastacidae > Cherax > Cherax destructor. The sequence goes on along the minus strand of WNWK01006922.1, from coordinate 94,426 downwards.
GGCCCCGCCTCTTCACTGATTGCTACTAGGTCCTCTCTCTCCCTGCTCCATGAGCTTTATCAAACCTATTCTTAAAACTATGTATGGTTCCTGCCTCCACTGTCACTTTCTAGGCGTTTCCACTTCCTGACAACTCTATGACTGAAGAAATACTTCCTAACATCCTTTTGACACATAGGAGTCTTCAACGTCCAACTGTGACCACTTGTTTGTGTCCTCTCTCTGGAACATCTTGTCTCTGTCCACCTTATCTATTCCTCGCAGTATTTTATGTTATCATATCTCCCCTAACCCTCCTGTCTTCTAGTGTCATCAGGCCGATTTCCCTTAACCTTTCTTCGTAGGACAATCCCCTTAGCTCTGGGACTAGTCTTGTTACAAACCTTTGCACTTTCTCTAATTTCTTGACGTGCTTGACCAGGTTTGGGTTCCAAACTGGTGCTGCATACTCCAGTATCTTTATTGAGGAAACGTTTCGCCACACAGTGCCTTCATATGTCCTATGAAGAACAGTAGGAGTTTAAGGTAATCAGTCCCTCAGCCTGAACCATTTATCTACACCAAGACACCCGCACTAAAGGAGGTGTCCTCACTGGCTTCTTGAGAGCTCTTCGCATCTCCATCTCATGATTTCTTGAAGAATGTATCTTCATAACAGAAGCTTTTACACGTCTTCAGTTTCCATCTTTCTTCATCCAAGATTGCAGACTCATGGCACAAGGTATCCTCAACAAACCGCCCATGGAACAGCCCTCTAAGAAGTTCACAGTGCTCCCATATGGTGATGTTACCACGAATACTCGCCAGGCACTTGCTAAGAGCAACATAAGCGTTTCCACCGTAAACACGTCATCTATCAAAGCCCTCACTATGAAACGCAGCCCCCACACCTCTAACTTGCACAACAGGCGTCTACATCATCCCCTATGGATTCTGTTGCAAGATATATTTTGGTCCGTCTGAACGAGCGTCGAAATGCCAGTAACAGAGACGCCTAAAGTACGCCTGTGTCCTCTACACTCTTCAACCAAGGAATCCTTGCCAAGACTATCTGCATTCCTCCAAACACTCTTTACTCCGAACTTCCACCCCATCACACAATGTCTTAAATGCTACAAAATTGGCCACGACAAAAACACATGCATATCCACACAAATCTGCTCCAGATGTTCAGCAACTGGCCACTTTTGGAATACTTGCAACCTCTCCCTTAAATGTTCTAACTGTGGCGGGTCACACACTGCAGTTGCAAATTCCTGCCCCACTAGAAAAGACATTCTCTCCTCCCTCAGAGCAAACCAACCTCCCTCCCTCCCTCCCTCAGAGCAAACCAACCTATCCCTCCCTACCCAACCCCTTCCCTGCACCTCCCTCCCCCACTCTCAATGCCTGGGCTAGTCCACGCAGAGGATTACCATGCCCAGCCCTTTTAGGGCAGGGTAGGTGCCAAAGCTGGAGCTTGCTACCATTTGCAGATCGCAAGACTGCCCTTCCCATCAGTCTCCCAGGGGCGGGGAAGATGGCAGACCAGAGAGGCTTAGCTTCTCCCTACGAGCCCCATGCGAGTGGGGAATGTGGCTAGGCCTGGGGACAGTTGGTCCCACCAATGAGGGGGTACTTGTACCTCCTCCCATGGGAGACATAAGTCTCATACTCCCACGACCGGGAGCCGGAGCCGGGTCGCCATCTGGAATGAACCCAGGCTGGGAGAATTCCCGGCGAATCAACACCTACTCCACGCACTTGGTCTACCTCTTCTTCCTAAAACCCTTTCTCTATCCTACACAAATCAAACACCAACACAGACTACAAGCATCTCTCCACCTACACCAGACTACAAAACTGTCAACTCGCCACTGCTGCCCATTATGCAATGGTAATCTCTCAAGCTTACCAATCAGACTACTCACATATCCTTAACCTAATCTAGTCTGCTAACAATCTTCCCTCTAATTATCACTCCTTCCTGCTTCTCTTCTAAGTCCCCCTACAAACTCTCCCTCCTCCCTCTTTCCCACCCCCTCTTCCTTCCCCCACCAGCTCTCCTCCTCCCCGACCCCACTTCACTACATCTACCCCTCCCCCCCCAAAAAAAGCCTCCTGCTGCCTCTACGACCACCCCTCCCCCCACCTCTTTACCCACTTCCGCATCCCTTACCGAAGCTTCCACTTCCATCCTCCAGCTTCCACCGCATCCCTTACCGAAGCTTCACTGCATCCCTTACTGAAGCTTCCACTCCGCATCCCTTACCGAAGCTTCCACTTCCGCATCCCTTACCGAAGCTTCCACTTCCTCATCCCTTACGGAAGCTTCCACTTCCTCATCCCTTACCGAAGCTTCCACTTCCTCATCCCTTACCGAAGCTTCCACTTCCTCATCCCTTACCGAAGCTTCCACTTCCTCATCCCTTACGGAAGCTTCCACTTCCTCATTCATCCTTACCGAAGCTTCACTTCCTCATCCTTACCGAAGCTTCCACTTTCATCTCCTTACGAAGCTTCACTTCGCATCCTTACGAAGCTTCCACTTCGCATCCCTTACCGAAGCTTCACTTCCGCATCCCTTACTGAAGCTTCCACTTCCGCATCCTTACGAAGCTTCACTTCGCATCCTTACGAAGCTTCCACTTCGCATCCTACCGAAGCTTCCACTTCGCATCCCTTACCGAAGCTTCCATTCCGCATCCTTACCGAAGCTTCCACTTCCGCATCCCTTACCGAAGCTTCCACTTCGCATCCTACCGAGCTTCCACTTCCGCATCCCTTACCGAGCTTCCACTTCCGCATCCCTTACCGAAGCTTCACTTCCGCATCCTTACCGAAGCTTCCACTTCGCATCCCTTACCGAAGCTTCCACTTCCGCATCCCTTACCGAAGCTTCCACTTCCGCATCCCTTACCGAAGCTTCCACTTCCGCATCCCTTACCGAAGCTTCCACTTCCGCATCCCTTACCGAAGCTTCCACTTCCGCATCCCTTACCGAAGCTTCCACTTCCGCATCCCTTACCGAAGCTTCCACTTCCGCATCCTTCCGAAGCTTCCACTTCGCATCCCTTACCGAAGCTTCCACTTCCGCATCCCTTACCGAAGCTTCCACTTCCTCATCCCTTACCGAAGCTTCCACTTCCTCATCCCTTTCCGAAGCTTCCACTTCCCTTACCGAAGCTTCCTCTTCCTCATCCCTTACTGACGCTTCCACTTCCTCATCCCTTACTGAAGCTTCCACTTCCTCTGTATCCACCTTCACCACTCCACCACATCCAAGACCTCATCCAGGTCCAGGTTTAGCTCCTCCACCTCCAGACAAAAACCACTCAATCCTAAACCTGCCTCAACTTCTGACAGACAGACCAAAGAACATAAAACCAGATCCATCTCTTCCTCCCCCTCCAGTAAACGGGTCCATAACACCCACAAACACACATCCACCGATGGCACCCCTATCATGGACTTTAATCTAAACTCCTCCCCTGACATTAACTTTGCTATTACGAAACCATTAAATCATGTTTAAGGTGAGTCAGTTCAACGTACGTTCTTACTTTACAATTAGACACCTACTGGCCGAACTCTTTGAAGCAGAGGCCAGATATTGTTTTACTAAACAGTACCTGCCTCAAAGCCCCTCAATGTATCCGCCATTATGGTTATACTGCACTACAGTACCCCTACGATCCCCACGATGGGGCTGCCATCCTTGTCTAATCCAACATAAAACATGAATTTCTCCCAATCTCTTTTATTCACCAACATTGTCTTGCGGTCAAAATACACCCCCCCCCTTCCTTGGCCCCTTCAACTTTTTCACCACCTATGCTCGCCCAAACACTATTCTCAACATACACGACCTATCCTTAGTCTTCAACTACACCAAGACACCTACTAGCTGACATGAATGCCAAACACAACTCCTTTCATCATACCAGTAACAACAAACTTTGTCACCAATTACCCAGCTTCACAAACCATAAACACCTAATTCACCTCGACCCAGACTTCAACACCGTCTACAACCACATGGGCCAAGGCAAGCCCGACATCATTCTGGCAAACCGAGCTAGCTCTCTCTTTCACTTGGCCCTATTACAGGCTCTGATCACATCCCAGTCATCTTACACATCTCTTCCAACCCTATCCCAGCCAGATCTTCCTTCTCCTACAAGAACGCTGACTGGGATGCTTTCAAACAACACACATAATACTAACCTCACCTATGACTACAACAACAAACCTATCATTGACACTCAACTTTATCTCATCCAGGACACCATTACACAAGCAGCCAACACCGCAACACAAAAGAAAACTCATCACTCGTTATTCTTTCAAACCCTCAATCAGAACTTATCTGCTACCACAACCGCTTCCTCTACAATACACACAGATTTAATAAAGTCCGATTAGATCTCATTTACCTCAGAAACAACATTAAACACAGTCTAGACCAAGACCACAACTCTCATTGGTCACGGCTCATACTACAAGCAGATAAACAGCGTATTAAAAACATCAAAACCTTCTGGAACTTTATAAAAAAAATCAGAGGCACCACACCCACCAACAAATTCAAACACATCACCGACAACAACAACACATCTCAGACCCGCAGGCTGCTACTAACATCTTCAAACACATCTGGGAGAACATCATCCACCCCCTCCCTAACGCTATCCAACACATTCAGAACCCTGAAACCTTGAAACAAACACACACACACACACACACACAGGAAAACACAAGACAGCCACATCCATTTGGACACTCTTACTTCCTCCCAAGAACATGACACTTTCCTCAGACACCTTCCTCACAAGGCTCCTGGTGTGTCTGGCCTAAACCATATTATTCTAAAACACCTTCCTGACTCTATCATTACTGCCTACACAAACCTCCTCAATGTCTCCCTTACTTGCTACCGCTATCCTTCTTCCCAAACCCAAAAAAGACCACTCTGACCCTAGAAACTATCACCTCATCAGCCTCCTCGAAACTTTAGGTAAACTCTTTGAAAAACTCATCAACCATCGCCTTCGCAGATACCTGGAACACAACTCATTTCTTTCTGATGGCCAGTTTGGCTTCAGAACTCCAAGATCTACACAGGATGCCATTAACATCATTCTCAACTACATCCACATAAACACAAAACAAAGAAACAGGGCAGCCCTGGTTGCAAAAGACGTTGAAAAAGCTTTTGACACTGTCTGGCATGAAGGACTCAAACACAAACTCTGCACTAACTTTAACCTGCCTCTCACTACTCGTAAACTTCTCTGCAACTTCCTAGACGGCCGCACCATGAGAATCAAATTCCAAGGCTGTTACTCTGACTACTTCACACTAAATGCTGGAGTACCCCAGGGAACTGTCCTCTCCCCTACCCTCTACATTTTATACACTAACGACATTCCAATACCTGTATACCACAACTTCATCGCACTAGCCTATGCAGACATTACACAACTCATCACCCACGCCAATATAGATACACTCTCACACAAAACACAAAATAAGGTCGACAGGATTGCCTTCTGGGAACAAAAATGGAGGATCAAATCCAATGCAGCTAAATCCAGCATTACATATTTTAACTATAGGAAACGTGATTCTCCATTACCTATCGAGTTCAGAACAGCTGACACCCGCACCAACATCCCCATCACACAATGTCACAGTCCTTGGCATTAATCTTGACTACCTTCTTCGTTTACACGGACACATTCACTCAGAGCATGGAATAGGTAGTAAGGCCCTTGTGGGCCTCTACAAGCTGCAACATGCCTCCCAACGCACCAAACTACACCTCTACAAATCCCTAATACGTCCTCTGATAACTTGCTCTCCTCTAGCCCTCTCTCTTGCAGCCAAAACAAACTTACTTAAACTGCAGCGTGTCCAGAACAAGGCTCTGCGCTGGGTGCTTGATGACAGATGGGAGGACGTCGCCACAAGCGAATCTCTCCATATCCAGTTAGACATCCCTGCGCTGAATCTATACTGGAAGACGCTCAGTGACAGACATATAGCAAACTTGAGACACGACATGACTATTGGACCTCTCTCCTTGAAGATATTCACAGACCTACAAACCAACACAACCTTTTCTACTCCTTGTAAGATCCTACTCCTAACCCTATTTACAAATAACCTTTGGATTCTATGACAGGTACCTTGAGCTGTTCGTCCCTCTGACCCACTTTCGCCTTAGCTGCTGGGTTAAACCCCTGGCTCAGTTTCTGCACTCCTCTCTAGCGCTAATCTCTGCCTGTCCCGTCTTCCCTGCTCACCCAACTGGGGTCTTACCAACAGAAGAGCCTGCTATTCCTGTTCTCAAGTCTGTCCCACGATCGCCTTAGCTGGTGGGTTAAGCCCTGGCTCTATTTCTACGACTAAGAAGACTCCTCTCCAGCGCTATTCTTCGTCTGTCCCGTATTCCCCGCTCATCCCATTGGTATCTTACCTGCACGTGTTGGTTCGTTCGTTCTGTTCTTCAGTCTCTCCACACCTACGGTTCTGTTCACACCCTCTCCAAGGCTGAGGGACTGATTACCTCATCTTTTGTATATAGTTCTACTGTCTTCAAGTTTTGTCCCAGAATTTGTATTGATAAAGCCACTGGATGGCGAAACGTCTACAATAAAGATACACAGATGTTGCACATGTGTAATTTTCGTCAGTGATATATATTATAAACAACAATGGGGCTAAAACTGATCTCTGTAGAACGCCACTTGTTACATATCCACACTCACACTGTATCCCATATATTACAAATAAAGAAGTATTTGTAACAAACGACTGTTTGGGATACTAAGTAAAATATCGTATTTCAGATTTTTATTATATTAAATATATATTATTAATATAAAAACATATAATCTGAATAAAAACATATAATCTAATAATCTGTGTAAAAACCTATTTACACAAAATCACAGTACAAGATAAAAGTCACAAGTAAAATCAAGTATTCGATGTAGTGTCAAGTCGCTACCATCTTCTAGTGTCACGCAGGACACTACCACACCTTGTCATGATACTCCTTCTCCACCGTGTCCTCAGACACCCTTGTCTCTGTCTTATGGCACGCCTTCTCACGGGGTCCCATGACACCCGTTCTCTGTGTCACATGACACGCCCCGGTGTCACCGACACGCCTTCTCTTCTGTGTCACACGACACCCTCTCTCTGTGCACATAAGACACCTTCCCTGTGTCACACGACACCATCTCTGTGTCTCACGACACGCCCCTGTAACATGAACTCATCTCTAATTAAGCCTTTTCACCGCGTTATGACACATCAAACACACGACTCTTAACTTGTGTCGCCATCGTCACAAACTCTCTGACTACACCACTAAATACCTTGACACTTCGTGTAACATTACCAGTGTCACACAAGACGCCATAACATAAGTGTCACACAAGACACCATAACATAAGTGTCACACAAGACACCTCAGGTACATAATTTCAGGTACAGAGTAGCAGGTACAACAGTCCAGGTACATCGTCGCAGGTACATCGTCGCAGGTACATCGTAGATTCTGGTGACCTCGCCGCTCTCCTTGTTGTAGGCTATCACCAGCACCACACTGCATGAGTCTGCAACTCTCACGCAGGTCTGACTGGCGAACTCCAGTAGTATGTCAGGGAGCTTGTCACCAGCACCACACTGCAACTCTCATGCAAGTCTGACTGACGAACTCCAGTAGTATGTCAGTGAGCTGGTGGACTCTCCAGTGTTGAATAGGGGAGAGTCTCGATGACACTGTCAGTCAAGCCGGCTCGGCAATCAAACATCAGGTCTGATGACGTAACCCCTTGACTGCCGGCCGGTGAGGTAATTACCTAACAACCATTGTTAGATAGGGGGCCGTAACACCATATATGCACACTCTCTGCTTCCTGTTAGTGAGTCATGACTCGATCCATGATAGCACTTTCTCCACTGCCATGAGATGTCACTATCTTTAACAGTTTTTGGTGCAGTACTATATCAAAAGCCTTACTAAAATCCAAATAAACAATATCGAATTCTTTATCGTGATCAACAGCCTCAAAAGCTTTACTGAAGAAAGTTAGTAAATTAGGCAGGAACGGCCCCTCGTGAATCCATGCTGAGTATCATTAATCACATTATGCTTATCAAGAGGATATCTTATAATATCAGCTGTAATTGACTAGTAATTTGCCTACAATTGAGGTCAGGCTTATAGGGTACTAATTTGACGGTAACGACTTGCTGTAACAGTTATTTGATTGATGTGCACCTCGACATATGCTCGGTTTGATACTCACCACATCACCACATGATCATTCTCCTTGAGCTAGGTTTGCAACCTTTGCCCCAAGCTTGTACCCTGTGTTCGGTCTTCTTTGTCTTTCTCCAAGCTTCATAATTTTGCACTTGGGGGGGTTAAACTCAGAGTCATTTGTCAGAACAGACCTGCAGCCTGTCCGGGTACATTTGTTGCCTTTCCTGGTCCTCGTCCACTTGCTTACTCATTAGTTTCAAGTCATCTGCGAAAAGGGACACCTCCGACTCTATCCTTCCTGTCATGTCATTCACGTGAACAAAAAACAGCACCGGCCCTGGGAGTGATTCTTTTTGAACCCCGCTCATCACACACAATCTCTCCAACACATCGTCACGGACCATCACTGGTTATGTGTTTCTATGTTGTTCTCTAGCTGCTATCCTTATTTCTTAAAGTTCAGTTAACTGTCTGTATCTTCAATATCTTGCATCGTTTTCAAGTTTAGTCTATTTCTTTACAACCTTAAAGATGTAAAAACGTGCATAATGATTGAATGATTCAAAGGAAAGTTAATTTGCATTTGTGATCACTCTATAAATTGCGGGAGGATCAAGGTGAGATAGTTGCAGAGTTGTGGGGTAATTTGTGGAGGGATCGGAGAGGCGGGGGAGACGTGATATTATGGTGGGAAACAGTAGCAAAGGTAAAGGTAAAGATTAAGGAATTTTATGTTAGGTGTGGTAGGGAGAAAAGTAGGTTATCATATGGATTGCAGAGGTATCTGATGGGGCAATTAAGGGAATGTTATGAAGGGGTTCGGGAGAATTATCCATTGCCTGTCATCGAGGTTTTGAAGAAGCAAATCAAGAAAATACAGAATCAGCATTTTGATGGTGCGCAGGTGGCTGGAGGATTGGAGAAGGTCCTATGGGGAGATCGGCCATCTGTGTGTGTATTACGAGAGCAGCAGAGGAAGATATCGGCTATGAGCATGGAGGTGGGGGCGGATCTTGAGGGTTATAGAAGGGTCAGATATTGACGACGACGGAGGGATGAGTGGGTATATCGATGCGTTTTTTGTGGGGTCAATGAGGGGGAATATAGACAAGTAGGCTTTACAAGAAGTAATGGGGGGTGGGATACATTGTGAGCTGGATGAGAAGGATTGATGGGAGCTAGGAGGGTTGATAACGGAAGAGGAAATATGGAGGGTTGTGATGGGGATGTGCTCAGGCAAGTCCCCAGGTTTAGATGGTCCACCTTGTGATTTTTACGTAGAAAATTGGGATGTGTTAAAAAGGTTCTTGGTTAGGTTGTTTAATGAAATGAAGAATAAAAGGGTATTAGGTGACGTGCAGCAAACAATTTTTGTAGCGCTGGTACCTAAGAAGGAACCGCGAGTGTCAATTCAAGATTATAGAGTGATCACCCTCATGTGTGGTGATTATAAGATGAATGCAAAAACATTGGGAAATCGCCAGAAGAGTGTGGTTGGCCGGGTAATAGATGAGAGACAGTTGGGGATTACTGGTAGGTCCAAGTATGAGAGGCACGGGCGTATAAGAGAGTTCATCGATCGGTATCGGGAGGAAGAGGATGGCAGGGTTTTAGCGTTAGATTGGAAGGCCACATATGATAGTGTTCATCGTGAGGCTTTGTGGAGCAAGGACGTTATACGAGAGAGGGCGTGTGCGTGTGCAGGTGTATAGAACAAAAGTTAGAGATAAGATAGGTCCTCTTAAAAATAATGATGGGTATCTTACTGACAAAGAGAATGAAATGTGCTCTATCTTTAATAATTATTTTCTCTCGGTTTTCACTCAGGAAGACACTAATAATATCCCAAGAACTAGGTATTTTAGTGGGCCTAAAGAAGATAAATTATGTAGTATCACAGTCACTAGTGAAATGGTTATCAAACAGATAGACCGTTTGAAGCAAAATAAATCGCCAGGCCCTGATGAGCTTTTTTCAAGGGTTCTTAAGGAATGCAAAATTGAACTCTGTGAACCCTTAACTAACATTTTTAATAATGTAATTCCTATTTTTAATAATGTAATTCCTATTTTTTAATGTAATTCCTATTTTTAAAGCAAGGGACAAGTCACTACCGTCAAACTACCGCCCAATAAGCCTGACCTCAATTGTAGGCAAATTACTAGAGTCAATTATAGCTGATATTATTAGAAGCCATCTAGATAACCATAATTTGATTAATGATACCCAGCATGGATTCACGAGGGGCCGTTCCTGCCTATCTAATTTATTCACCTTCTTCAGTAAAGCTTTTGAAGCTTTTGATCACAATAAAGAATTCGATATTGTTTATTTAGACTTTAGTAAGGCTTTTGATAGAGTACCGCACCAGAGACTGTTAAAGAAAGTGGCAGCTCATGGCATTGGGGGAAAAGTGCTGTCATGGATCGAGTCATGGCTCACCAATAGGAAGCAGAGAGTGTGCATAAATGGGGTTAAATCCGAATGGGGACTTGTAACAAGTGGTGTTCCACAGGGATCAGTCTTAGGCCCATTGTTATTTATAATATATATCAATGACCTTGATGAGGGAATTACTAGTGATATGAGCAAATTCGCCGACGACACGAAGATAGGTAGGATAATTGATTCAAACATAGGTGTCATAGAACTTCAGGAAGATTTAGACAAACTTAATTCGTGGTCAGAAAAGTGGCAGATGCAGTTCAATGTAGATAAATGCAAGGTTCTGAAGCTCGGGAGTGTCCATAACCCAAGCACTTATAAGTTAAATAACGTAGAACTTAGCCATACAGATTGCGAGAAGGACTTGGGGTGATGGTAAGCAGCAACCTTAAACCAAGACAGCAATGCCTAAGCGTACGTAATAAGGCAAATAGATTACTGGGATTTATATCAAGAAGTGTTAACAACAGAAGTCCAGAGGTTATATTACAGCTTTATACATCATTAGTAAGGCCTCACCTAGATTACGCAGCTCAGTTCTGGTCTCCATATTACAGAATGGACATAAATTCGTTAGAAAACATTCAGCGTAGAATGACAAAATTAATACATAGCATTAGAAATCTTCCTTACGAAGAAAGATTGAAGACCCTAAAATTACATTCACTTGTAAGACGTAGAATGAGGGGAGACATGATCGAGGTATACAAGTGGAAAATGGGTATTAACAAAGGGGATATAAATAAGGTCTTGAGGATATCTCTCCAAGAGAGAACCCGCAATAATGGATTCAAGTTAGATAAGTTTAGATTTAGAAAGGATATAAGAACATAAGAACATAAGAACATAAGAAAGGAGGAACACTGCAGCAGGCCTGTTGGCCCATACTAGGCAGGTCCTTCACAATCCGTCCCACTAACAGAATATTTGCTCAACCCAATTTTCAATGCTACCCAAGAAATAAGCTTTGACAATTCTACCCACTCATGCGCGAGTCCCACTCAAATCCAACCCCTCTCACTCATGAATTTATCCAACCTAAATTTAAAACTACCCAAGGTCCTAGCTTCAATAACCCTACTAGGCAGACTGTTCCACTCATCAACTACCCTATTTCCAAACCAATACTTTCCTATATCCTTTCTAAATCTAAACTTATCTAACTTGAATCCATTATTGCGGGTTCTCTCTTGGAGAGATATCCTCAAGACCTTATTTATATCCCCTTTGTTATTACCCATTTTCCACTTGTATACCTCGATCATGTCTCCCTCATTCTACGTCTTACAAGTGAATGTAATTTTAGGGTCTTCAATCTTTCTTCGTAAGGAAGATTTCTAATGCTATGTATTAATTTAGTCATTCTACGCTGAATGTTTTCTAACGAATTTATGTCCATTCTGTAATATGGAGACCAGAACTGAGCTGCGTAATCTAGGTGAGGCCTTACTAATGATGTATAAAGCTGTAATATAACCTCTGGACTTCTGTTGCTAACACTTCTTGATATAAATCCCAGTAATCTATTTGCCTTATTACGTACGCTTAGGCATTGCTGTCTTGGTTTAAGGTTGCTGCTTACCATCACCCCCAAGTCCTTCTCGCAATCTGTATGGCTAAGTTCTACGTTATTTAACTTATAAGTGCTTGGGTTATGGACACTCCCGAGCTTCAGAACCTTGCATTTATCTACATTGAACTGCATCTGCCACTTTTCTGACCACGAATTAAGTTTGTCTAAATCTTCCTGAAGTTCTATGACATCTATGTTTGAATCAATTATCCTACCTATCTTCGTGTCGTCGGCGAATTTGCTCATATCACTAGTAATTCCCTCATCAAGGTCATTGATATATATTATAAATAACAATGGGCCTAAGACTGATCCCTGTGGAACACCACTTGTTACAAGTCCCCATTCGGATTTAACCCCATTTATGCACACTCTCTGCTTCCTATTGGTGAGCCATGACTCGATCCATGACAGCACTTTTCCCCAATGCCATGAGCTGCCACTTTCTTTAACAGTCTCTGGTGCGGTACTCTATCAAAAGCCTTACTAAAGTCTAAATAAACAATATCGAATTCTTTATCGTGATCAACAGCCTCAAAAGCTTTACTGAAGAAGGTTAATAAATTAGATAGGCAGGAACGGCCCTCGTGAATCCATGCTGGGTATCATTAATCAAATTATGGTTATCTAGATGGCTTCTAATAATATCAGCTATAATTGACTCTAGTAATTTGCCTACAATTGAGGTCAGGCTTATTGGGCGGTAGTTTGACGGTAGTGACTTGTCCCCTGCTTTAAAAATAGGAATTACATTAGCTATCTTCCACATATCAGACACTACACCTGTTTGAAGAGATAAATTAAAAATGTTAGATATTGGTTCACAGAGTTCCATTTTGCATTCCTTAAGAACCCTTGCAAAAGCTCATCAGGACCAGGCGATTTATTTTGTTTCAGTCGGTCCAGCTGTTTCATAATCATTTCGCTAGTGACTGTGATATTACATAATTTATCTTCTTCTGGGCCTCTGTAAAAATTAATTACTGGGATATTATTAATGTCTTCCTGTGTGAAAACCGAGAGAAAATAATTATTAAAAATAGAGCACATATCATTCTCCTTGTCAGTAAGATGCCCAAAGTTATTTTTAAGGGGACCTATCTTATCCCTAACTTTTGTTCTATAAACCTGGAAAAACTTTTTGGGTTAGTTTTTGAATCCCTAGCAACTTTAATTTCATAGTCCCGTTTAGCTTTTCTTATTCCCTTTTTTAAAGTCCCTCTTAATGTCAGTATACTGATTTATAAGATGACCCTCACCTCTTTTATGCGCCTATAAATTCCTTTCTTCTGCCCTAAAAGATATTTAAGCCTATTATTCATCCATTTTGGGTCATTTCTACTTGATCTAATTTCTTTATACGGGATAAATGTTCTTTGGGCAGCCTGTATAGTGTTAAGAAAACTGTCATATTGATACCTCTCTTCTTCACCCCAGTCCACAGTTGATAAGTGTTCTCTAAGTCCATTATAATCTGCTAAGCGAAAATCTGGGACCATTACTGAATTATCCCTACTATCATACATCCATTCAATGCTAAAGGTAATTGACTTGTGGTCGCTTGAGCAGAGTTCCTCTGTAATTTCTAAATTATTAACAAGGGTTTCCTTGCTTGCCAGAACCAAGTCAAGTAGGTTATTTCCCCTTGTAGGTTCTGTTACAAACTGCTTCAAAAGCAATCCTGAACTACTTCTAAAAAGTCGTTAGATTCTAAATTCCCTGTCATGAAATTCCAATCAATCTGACTAAAGTTAAAGTCCCCTAGAATTACTACGTTATCGTGTCTTGTGGCCTTAACAATTTCCTCCCAAAGTAGTCTCCCTTGTTCCCTATCTAAGTTTGGAGGACGGTAAATCACGCCTAAAATCAATTTTTCACACCCCTCTGAAAATTCTATCCAGACAGACTCTGTATGTGTTAATTCAGACTTTATACCCGTTTTTATGCAACAATTTAAATGATCACGGACATAGAGTGCCACCCCACCCCTTTCCCGATACTTCTGTCTACTTGGAACAATTTAAAACCCTGAATGTGACATTCGGCAGGCAAGTCCCGATTTTTCATATTAAACCATGTCTCAGTTATTGCAAAAACATCAATATTACCCGTACTTGCAACTAATCTCAACTCGTCCATCTTATTCCTAGCACTACGACTATTGGTGTAATATATATTTAGAGACCCTCCTTTCTCTTTACCCTTCCTGCTCATCTCTGTTTTCCACTATACCTATTACTGTCCTTGTCATCTTTTAGTGTCACTAGCTTTCCACTATCCACCTTATTCTGCCTATTACTAGTTCTCCTACAACTTATAATATTACTACACTGGGACTTCTCTGTTTTCCCCCCAAAACCCATCCGAATGGAAAGTATTGGTTTGGAAATAGGGTAGTTGATGAGTGGAACAGTCTGCCTAGTAGGGTTATTGAAGCTAGGACCTTGGGTAGTTTCAAATTTAGGTTGGATAAATTCATGAGTGAGAGGGGTTGGGTTTGAGTGGGACTCGCGCATGAGTGGGTAGAATTGTCAAAGCTTATTTCTTGGGTAGCATTGAAAATTGGGTTGAGCAAATATTCTGTTAGTGGGACGGATTGTGAAGGACCTGCCTAGTATGGGCCAACAGGCCTGCTGCAGTGTTCCTCCTTTCTTATGTTCTTATGTAAATTCATGAGTGAGAGGGGTTGGATTTGAGTGGGACTCGCACTTGAGTTAATAGAATCTTCAAAGCTTATTTCTTGGGTAGAATTGAAAATTAGGTTGGGCAATTATTCTGTTAGTGGGATGGATTGTGAAGGACCTGCCTAGTATGGGCCAACAGGCCTGCTGCAGTGTTCCTCCTTTCTTATGTTCTTATGTTCTATATTGAAATGGCTAGGGGACTGAGACAGGGATGCCCGGTATCACAGTTGTTTGCTCGCGTTCAAGATGCCCTTTATAGAGCGATTAGATGTCTTGAGAGAGGTGTGTTGGTAGGTCGGGTATGGGGCATGGGTATCTTGGGATAAGTGGATGATACCACGGTTTAGGCAGGAATAGGAGAGATTTAAGGGAGGTGGGGGAGGGTGGTGTGTTTTTTTGAAGAAGCAACAGGTATGAAGATTGGTAAATTAGACACATATGCAACACCTGGGTATATGTAGATGAATGGTTCAGAGAACCGACAAGTTGTTAAATTAGACACATATGCAACACTTGGGTATCTTTATTGAGAAAACGTTTCGCCACACAGTGGCTTCATCAGTCCAATTACAAAAAGAAAGTAGTAATAAAAGGAGGAGTTTGAGGTAATCAGTCCCTCGGCCTGGAGTCGATGTGTTCAGTCCATCAATCTTGAAGTAAATACAACATAAGGCAAATAGAAGTTGCTTATATACTGTAGACAGGTGAGATGAAGCAGGAGGAGGCAGGTCATAGTGGTATCAACCCCTAGTCGAAGTAAGTCCTTGTCCAAAGGTTTGGACAAATGTTGAAGAATCCCTTTTTTGTATTGGACTGATGAAGCCACTGTGTGGCGAAACGTTTTCTCAATAAAGATACCCAAGTGTTGCATATGTGTCTAATTTAACAACCTGGGTATATACCCAAGTGTTGCATATGTGTAATTTACCAACTTGTCGGTTCTCTGAACCATTCATTTGCATCCTGTCTGACACAGCAACATCTTGGTATCTTAATACAGGGGTTTCTTCGCTTGCCTATTCCTTGGGCACGACCTACTTCCACATTGGACAAATATGACACCTCCTACAACTGCTGCACCTCTCCTGTCTACAGTATATAAGATTCCTCTATGCACATATGCTGTATTATATTCAAGATTGATGGACTGACCACCTCAAACTCCTCCTGTTCTTCACGAGTCTCCTTTGTATGGACTGATTAAGCCACTGTGTGGCGAAACGTTTCCTCAATAAAGATACCTAAGAACATAAGAACATAAGAACATAAGAAAGGAGGAACACTGCAGCAGGCCTGTTGGCCCATACTAGGCAGGTCCTTCACAATCCGTCCCACTAACAGAATATTTGCTCAACCCAATTTTCAATGCTACCCAAGAAATAGCTTTGACAATTCTACCCACTCATCGCGAGTCCCACTCAAATCAACCCCTCACTCATGAATTTATCCAACCTAAATTTGAAACTACCCAAGGTCCTAGCTTCAATAACCCTACTAGGCAGACTGTTCCACTCATCAACTACCCTATTTCCAAACCAATACTTTCCTATATCCTTTCTAAATCTAAACTTATCTAACTTGAATCCATTATTGGGTTCTCTCTTGAGAGATATCCTCAAGACCTTATTTATATCCCCTTTGTTAATACCCATTTTCCACTTGTATACCTCGATCATGTCTCCCTCATTCTACGTCTTATGAGTGAATGTAATTTTAGGGTCTTCAATCTTTCTTCGTAAGGAAGATTTCTAATGCTATGTATTAATTTAGTCATTCTACGCTGAATGTTTTCTAACGAATTTATGTTCATTCTGTAATATGGAGACCAGAACTGAGCTGCGTAATCTAGGTGAGGCCTTACTAATGATGTATAAAGCTGTAATATAACCTCTGGACTTCTGTTGCTAACACTTCTTGATATAAATCCAGTAATCTATTTGCCTTATTACGTACGCTTAGGCATTGCTGTCTTGGTTTAAGGTTGTGCTTACCATCACCCCCAAGTCCTTCTCGCAATCTGTATGGCTAAGTTCTACGTTATTTAACTTATAAGTGCTTGGGTTATGGACACTCCCGAGCTTCAGTACCTTGCATTTATCTACATTGAACTGCATCTGCCACTTTTCTGACCACGAATTAAGTTTGTCTAAATCTTCCTGAAGTTCTATGACATCTATGTTTGAATCAATTATCCTACCTATCTTTGTGTCGTCGGCGAATTTGCTCATATCACTAGTAATTCCCTCATCAAGGTCATTGATATATATTATAAATAACAATGGGCCTAAGACTGATCCCTGTGGAACACCACTTGTTACAAGTCCCCATTCGGATTTAACCCCATTTATGCACACTCTCTGCTTCCTATTGGTGAGCCATGACTCGATCCATGACAGCACTTTTCCCCCAATGCCATGAGCTGCGACTTTCTTTAACAGTCTCTGGTGCGGTACTCTATCAAAAGCCTTACTAAAGTCTAAATAAACAATATCGAATTCTTTATCGTGATCAACAGCCTCAAAAGCTTTACTGAAGAAGGTTAATAAATTAGATAGGCAGGAACGGCCCCTCGTGAATCCATGCTGGGTATCATTAATCAAATTATGGTTATCTAGATGGCTTCTAATAATATCAGCTATAATTGACTCTAGTAATTTGCCTACAATTGAGGTCAGGCTTATTGGGCGGTAGTTTGACGGTAGTGACTTGTCCCCTAAACGGTAGTGACTTGTAGTGTTGCATATGTGTCTAATTTACCAACTCGTCGGTTCTCTGAACCATTCATTAACAGGTATGAAGATTAAAGAAATTAGATCAAGTAGAAATGACCCAAAATGGATGAATAATAGGCTCAAATATCTTTTAGGGCAGAAGAAAGGAATTTATAGGCGCATAAAAAGAGGTGAGGGTCATCTTATAAATCAGTATACTGACATTAAGAGGGACGTTAAAAAGGGAATAAGAAAAGCTAAACGGGACTATGAAATTAAAGTTGCTAGGGATTCAAAAACTAACCCAAAAAGTTTTTTCCAGGTTTATAGAACAAAAGTTAGGGATAAGATAGGTCCCCTTAAAAATAACTTTGGGCATCTTACTGACAAGGAGAATGATATGTGCTCTATTTTTAATAATTATTTTCTCTCGGTTTTCACACAGGAAGACATTAATAATATCCCAGTAATTAATTTTTACAGAGGCCCAGAAGAAGATAAATTATGTAATATTACAGTCACTAGCGAAATGATTATGAAACAGCTGGACCGACTGAAACAAAATAAATCGCCGGGTCCTGATGAGCTTTTGCAAGGGTTCTTAAGGAATGCAAAATGGAACTCTGTGAACCAATATCTAACATTTTTAATTTATCTCTTCAAACAGGTGTAGTGTCTGATATGTGGAAGATGGCTAATGTAATTCCTATTTTTAAAGCAGGGGACAAGTCACTACCGTCAAACTACCGCCCAATAAGCCTGACCTCAATTGTAGGCAAATTACTAGAGTCAATTATAGCTGATATTATTAGAAGCCATCTAGATAACCATAATTTGATTAATGATACCCAGCATGGATTCACGAGGGGCCGTTCCTGCCTATCTAATTTATTAACCTTCTTCAGTAAAGCTTTTGAGGCTGTTGATCACGATAAAGAATTCGATATTGTTTATTTAGACTTTAGTAAGGCTTTTGATAGAGTACCGCACCAGAGACTGTTAAAGAAAGTCGCAGCTCATGGCATTGGGGGAAAAGTGCTGTCATGGATCGAGTCATGGCTCACCAATAGGAAGCAGAGAGTGTGCATAAATGGGGTTAAATCCGAATGGGGACTTGTAACAAGTGGTGTTCCACAGGGATCAGTCTTAGGCCCATTGTTATTTATAATATATATCAATGACCTTGATGAGGGAATTACTAGTGATATGAGTAAATTCGCCGACGACACGAAGATAGGTAGGATAATTGATTCAAACATAGATGTCATAGAACTTCAGGAAGATTTAGACAAACTTAATTCGTGGTCAGAAAAATGGCAGATGCAGTTCAATGTAGATAAATGCAAGGTTCTGAAGCTCGGGAGTGTCCATAACCCAAGCACTTATAAGTTAAATAACGTAGAACTTAGCCATACAGATTGCGAGAAGGACTTGGGGGTGATGGTAAGCAGCAACCTTAAACCAAGACAGCAATGCCTAAGCATACGTAATAAGGCAAATAGATTACTGGGATTTATATCAAGAAGTGTTAGCAACAGAAGTCCAGAGGTTATATTACAGCTTTATACATCATTAGTAAGGCCTCACCTAGATTACGCAGCTCAGTTCTGGTCTCCATATTACAGAATGGACATAAATTCGTTAGAAAACATTCAGCGTAGAATGACTAAATTAATACATAGCATTAGAAATCTTCCTTACGAAGAAAGATTGAAGACCCTAAAATTACATTCACTTGTAAGACGTAGAATGAGGGAGACATGATCGAGGTATACAAGTGGAAAATGGGTATTAACAAAGGGGATATAAATAAGGTCTTGAGGATATCTCTCCAAGAGAGAACCCGCAATAATGGATTCAAGTTAGATAAGTTTAGATTTAGAAAGGATATAGGAAAGTATTGGTTTGGAAATAGGGTAGTTGATGAGTGGAACAGTCTGCCTAGTAGGGTTATTGAAGCTAGGACCTTGGGTAGTTTCAAATTTAGGTTGGATAAATTCATGAGTGAGAGGGGTTGGATTTGAGTGGGACTCGCGCATGAGTGGGTAGAATTGTCAAAGCTTATTTCTTGGGTAGCATTGAAAATTGGGTTGAGCAAATATTCTGTTAGTGGGACGGATTGTGAAGGACCTGCCTAGTATGGACCAACAGGCCTGCTGCAGTGTTCCTCCTTTCTTATGTTCTTATGTTCTTATGTTAATGAGGAGAAATCGTTGTATATGGATGTGGGGAGGAGGGTGGGGGTGGGCGTTGTGGCGGTAGGGAAAGTAGTAGATAGGTTGAGGATTTGCGGAGTGGTATACATGAGGAATTGCAAGGAGGCGAGAGTGGTGAATTCGAAGAGGGTAATGGATGAATGTTGAGCCAAATGACGAGTTTAAGATCAGATAATTTAACCTTACATCAGAGGGTAATTGTGGTAAATACATTGATCTATAATAAACTGTGTCATGTGGGGTCCGTATATCCATTAGTGGGTTGTGATGTGCGTAGGATATTGGGGAAAATATTTAGGTTTATATGGGGATTCAGACTGAGTGGCTTAGTAGGGGTGGTGGTCTCGCTCCCAGTAGCCATGGGAGGGCTGGGGCTTATTTCTTTGGATAGACTGTTAAAGTGTGTGTATGTGAAGAGGTGTTATATGAGGGAAAGAGCGAGGGGTGAGGGTTGGTTAACATTAGAACATAAGAAAGAAGGAACACTGCAGCAGACCTACTGGCCCATGCGAGGCAGGTCCAAGTCTCCAACTGGGTTAAGCCAATGCCTCGACCCAGCCAGGTCAGGTTATATTCACTTAAGGAAGAAGCACGGCATCTGACCTAGTAGCACAAGCTAGTCAGGACCAACTCACACCCACCTGCACCCCACCTGGAGTTAACCCTCTCCAGGTAAACTCCAAGCAGTCAGGTCACTTCCACTTAAGGAATTAGTACGCATCTGACCTAGTAGCACAAGCTAGTCAGGTCTAACTCACACCCACCCACACCCACTCATGTATTTATCTAACCTTTTTTTAAAACTACACAACGTCCCAGCCTCTATGACGGTACTTGGGAGTTTGTTCCACTCATCCTATATCCTTCCTGAATCTGAACTTTTCCAACTTGAAACCATTGCTGCGAGTCCTGTCTTTGCTGGATATTTTCAGCACGCTATTTACATCCTCTTTATTTATTCCTGTTTTCCATTTACACCTCAATCATATTCCCCCTAATTCTACGCCTTTCTAGAGAGTGCAGATTCAGGGCTCTCAGTCTATCCTCATAGGGAAGATTTCTGATACATGAGGATTTAGGTAGATGGTGGAGGGGTAAGGAGTTAAAGGACTGCGAGGCGATGTTGCGATCTATGTTAGTGATTCTGGAACTGGGGAAGATGAGGCTTGGGGTGTTGGATAGGGTGTGCATGGAACGGGTGGTGGCTGCCAGTGTGTGTATACCATATGTATGCTTGGGGTGAAGTGTGGGGCCTGTTGAGGGAAGCCAAGGTTTATCCTAGGGTGTGGGAAGTAGTTTTTAAGGGAGGGGCTAGCTTTTTTCGAGTGATTAGGAAAGATTGAATTTTTTTTGAAAAATGTTATCATACCAAAAAATAGTGCACCATTCTGGTAACATTTAGGTGTAAGTAGCGTGTTTCTATCATATCTCTAAGTATGTTTTTCCTTAAATGTAATTTTTTTGTTCTTGCTTTCATAAATAATACATGTTGCCAATTAGTGTTTTTTTTTTCTCCCAAAATTACGATTTTTATGATTGTTTCATTCGAAATACACTACATAGCAACTTCTAATGCCTCCATTCAAGTGCAGGGACTCATGCTAGTTCAGTCACCTATGGGGTCTCAACAAGTGTTGATGTGTGCAACACGCTGAGATTTAGCGCGCCGTATCCATAGTGTTTTACAAAAAAAAATATATTAATAACTTAGAAATAAATTATTGAAATTGTGAGCCATTTTTTTGCGAAAAGTATTAATAGAATTGTCATGATTTTTGCACACAATATTGAGTAATGATGGCTCTACAACCACCCATGGAGGATTTCCGATATCTTTTACAGCTTTGTTTTTATTAATTTTTTTTCCCACAAAAAAAAATCACTAACTTCAACATTTTTTATAATGGAATCTACTGATATTTTCACTAAAATGGATTGGATCAACAATTATGTAGCCTTTATCTTTCATCTGATGTTAACTAGAGCATTGTACATCTTCCCAATTTTGTAGAAATAGGAATGTTTTGTGACCCCTAAAATTTGGCACAATTTATTTTTTCTATCTAACTTAAAAGCAAAAAGTCATAACAAAGACAATGCATAGGTTTTTTAAAATCTGTATAAATCACTGAAAATCTCATTGAAATTAAACCAAAATAAAAAAAAAAAAATGAATTCGTTCGCACCTCAAGTTCCTGCATGGAATTCTTCCATCCGGGGCATTGTTGTATGCTAGGGGAATCTTGGAAGGGAGTGGTTGTGCCTTGTGTGGGGAGGAAGCGACTGCTTATCATGTAGTGTATTTTTGTGATAGGTTGGGGTTAGTGAGGGAGTGGTTTAGTCGGGTGTTAGGATCACTGGGGGAGGGTCATTTTGGTGCTGAGGAATTTAAGTTTAAGAACATAAGAAAGGAGGAACACTGCAACAGGCCTACTGGCCCATACTTGGCAGGTCCATATCAAAACCAACCAACCAACAAAACTATTTGTCCAACCCATCCCCATCGCCAAACAAGGATCAAACCACGACAATCCCCCTCCCCCAACCATTGTGCAAGTCCCATTCAAATCCATCCCCTCTCATAAGAAAATAAGAATAGAGGAACACTGCAGCAAGCCAACTGGTCCACACTAGGCAGTTCCTCCTCAAACCCAAAACCAATCCCGAAAACAAAAACTATATATTGGATGTAGGGGGGATGGATAAGCAGATTCAACGGGCGGTAGTGTACTTGGTCACTGATTTCATTTATTATTCATGGGCAATGAGACAGACGGGGGCTGACTAGCGCATTGGTCCTGACTGCAGGGTTTTACAGGACCAAATGCTGTACTAAAGAGATCATGGGGAGGAAATGGGAGGTGGACCTACTGGATTGTTATAGGAATCTCACAGTGAGGGTGCTAAATGGTGTGTGAATGTAAGGGGTAATGATGGGCTGGTTTTCCATACAAAAAGGGGGGGAGGTTACTATTCAGGTATAATGGTACGAGTTGTGTGGGTTAGGGTTTTCAGGAGTTGGGAAGCAATAGTGTGTGGTTGCAGTGAGGCATGACTAGAAGGAATGATATGTTGGACATGATCTAAGGTGCTTCTACCCCAGCGAGGCTTTCGTAGTTTGGTAGGATGTTGTAAAATTTGTGGCTTGTGTGTAATGGGGATTCCTGTGTATTGTTGTGGGATCATAAGCGTCCCAGTATAGTCAAATATATTGTAGCCTTTCATGAAACTCATGTAACATCTACCGGTATGTCGTGAGGATTTGTATTAATGATGGGGGTTAAGTTAAGCACAATGGTAACTTATGTCTTTTGGATAGACAATGGAATTTATGTGAGAGTCCTTATGCTCCTGTGTCCGTGGGCTAAGCCTCTAGAGGACCAATATGTCTTGTACATGATCTGTTAGTGTTTGGATTGATTAAGAACCTTTTTGGCTAGGCGATATGTGTATATGCTATGATTTAGCACAAATAACTGTATATTGATGTAAGACCAATATAATGTATGATCTGTTTTTATTAAACAAAATATGAAAGATAAAACTTCTTATACTGCCAGGTTTAGGGCTGCGTTACAGTTCACGTTACTTCTGTTTCATTTCTAATATTATTTGTTAGGGTAGGATATACCTTTTGTATATAGCACTTATTTAGCCTTGTATGTACAGGGCTTGTTTTATTAATGGACGGCAAGGTAATTTGCCTGTCCTTGTAATCTATAATTGGGGTTTTGGTGAATTGTTGTGTGCTTATGTGCATTTAGGGTGCTCATGTGCTCAGTGTTGTGTGTCCAGTGCACCTACGGGGTTATTACACCACATTGTATATACATTCCTATATGTTTTGGGTGGAGTAATTTGTTCATGTATGAACACACAAAGGGGACTACCTTAGATCTTGTCATGGGGCGGGTCAAAAAAAGGGAGGTCTTTTACTTATGGTGTGGTTTGCACCAGAGGGGGAGGGAAAGGGTAATGTATGTTAATGTTTATTCATGTTATCTTTACTGACGTGTGATAATTTATGGATTATGTACGTTGAGTGAGGTTAAGTTTCAATCCTATGTTTGGACTGCTCTAGTGTAGTGTGCAGAAGGGGGGGGGGTATAATATATATCAGTGTGCTCATGTATTTTATTATGTATTGGAGGGATATGGAGCTTAACTATATGTTCACAATTTGAATTGTCATGAGATGGTATGCTTACCATATATATGTATTTTACATAAGACATCACTCACTCAGGTAATATCTTATGGGCCTGTTATACCTGTTCGTAAATAAGTCATTAAACTTCTCAACTATTCAGCACAGAGACAAAGCAAAACAGGAGAGATAAATTCTTTATCCGTGTATTCCTTCACAAAACTCTTAGTATTTACACTATGTATTTATTTACAAGATGGTATATACGAGCAAGAGCCACTCTAAGAACAGTCTTCGACCAGAGGTGATGGAAGCCCGCCTAGTCAGCTCCACAGAGATGGTGGGCTTTCATGTGATTGGATAATGAACCAGCAGTTAGCTTAACAGTGGACTGTTATACTCTTAACTGCTGGTTCACTGGACGGGAGGGCATGCTAACATGGGTGTATTACATACGTCGAATAAATGTTACATATTGACTGGTGTGACATGCAAAGTGTATGTAAGTCAACTTCAGCTATGTTTTAAACACACTTCAGGAATTTTTTGTTCTAAACAGCAGTCATGTCAGATTAACTCCAGGTATCATATTAATGACAGTATCCAATACCGAGAAGCTAATGAATAAGACACAAGTACAACACTTGTTTGTCTATATTGTAAAAACTTTTCATCTATACAGCAGGCTTCTTTAGTCGAATTCAGACAAACAATACTGGAGATAGTAAAACAAGTAATTTTGAGGCAATCAGTTCCTCAGCTAAGATAGGAGATGGTCTCAACCTTAGCCTTAAGGAAAGGCATGCAGCCAGACCACATGTGCTGAAAAAGTGAGGGGGTAGCAGCTGGAGATGACGGTACAGGTGAGCATGGCCCACTAGTGGAGTAGGTTATGCTCTCCTGGTATAGAGAAAGTCTTCAATAACTCTTTTGCTACGTCACCTCCAGCTGCTACAACGTAGTTCTTTTGTCCAGATTTTATTTTCATCATAAATTGGCAAATTAGAACCTACAAAGCAAAAATTCACACAAACTAATTCCTAATTAAAATACACAAAAGTTCAGTTATTTAAGTCGATAAGAAGAAACATTCTCCAGTTGTATAATGAAATTCAAATTGAATGCCAAATATTCTTTTAGTAAAGCCAGACATCAATGAAAGTTTGGTGCCGATCAGATGAGATACTCTAATGCTTGCAATTTAACGATTCCAAATATTTTAACTATTAGAATACTGTTAAATTTATATCTACACAGACTAAATGTTTTGGATACTTGACAATAAAGATACCCAGTGTTGTACATCGTATTCATAAACGTGTTGGCATTGTTTACTATTTATAATATAGTCCTGGATACTTTTTTGTATGCAAGATGAATCAACCCGTGAAAATTGAAGCCGTTCAGAAAGAGGAATACTTACATTGATTCAACATGATGTAATACAGAACATATTCCACAATATATTGCAGGTGAAGCTGGTAAATATTCACATACACCCTTCAAACATTCCACCTGGGTCTAAATAAAATACATAGGTAGTTAGTGTTTACAAACAGTCAGAAGTGGATTTTATACATCGGACCCATTCCAAGAAACAAAGTGGGCAATATGACGTTAATCATTGGATATCTGCACAAGCAAATAGATGTGTGAACCATTCCTCAAAGAGTTGAAGTCGCTCGAAATAAGCGTTCTTAAGTTCTAAGCAAAAGTTTGGAGGAAAATAAAAGAAAAACGATATAAATTCAGGCAATCGCTAAAGGAACCTCAAGAGCAAACTGTTAACCTGACAGACATCAGAGACCCAGCAGACATCAGTGACCCAGCAGACATCAGAGACCCAGCAGACACCAGTGACCCAGCAGACACCAGTGACCCAGCAGACACCAGTGACCCAGCAGACACCAGTGACCCAGCAGACATCAGTGACCCAGCAGACATCAGTGACCCAGCAGACATCAGAGACCCAGCAGACATCAGAGACCCAGCAGACATCAGAGACCCAGCAGACATCAGAGACCCAGCAGACATCAGAGACCCAGCAGACATCAGAGAACAAGCTTTTATTAGACCCACCTATTATCAGTAGCCCAGCTGACCATAGTAATTAAACTGAAATCAATAACCTAACCGACATCAGTGACTTGGCTACCACCAGTGACCCAGCTAACTTTGGAAACCCAAAGAGCCTAAATCAAGTCAAGTATCAAGTACAACTTTTATAAAAAAGATATTTTCATAGATAAAACTAAAAAACGAGCTGCGAGTATACATTAACTAGCCATTGACATCATGAGCTGCAGGTATACAATAAACTAGCCACTCAACACTAGTTGCAGGTATACAATACTCACAGAATGAGCAATATGTTTACAAATACTTTAAATCCGAGGTCAGTGTATATAATTAACCACCTGCCGAGGCGAGTTAAGGTAAACCAGAATCCTACAATCTGAGTTAGTGACCGGGTTTCCAGAACTACCGTAGAAAGAAATGAAAGTAGGTAACAACGAGTGTGAACCAATGATACCAGTTTCCAGGGTAGGTTGGTATCTCAGTTAAATCATCGTTATATTCACGCTTGTTAATCGATAACATCAGGGACATACTAGGGTGCCTATGTTTAATATATTGAAGATATTAGACAAATAATGTTTTTTCCTAAACTTTTGAAGAGAATTGCCTATGTGTCCCAGCAGTGAATTTTGCTATTGATTTAAAATATACAAACTTCCGTTTCTTTGTAATATCTTTAATTCTACAAGTACATGTACAAGGTAGACAGGCCGAGCTGACATCAATGACATACTACTATATGGAAAGCTGCTTGTTATGTATAACATTTCCGGCAAATTAGGTCATTTTTGTCCCAGGATGCGACCTACTCCAGTCGACTAACACTCAGGTACCCATTTTACTGATGGATGAACATAGACAACCGGTGTAAGGAAACACGTCCACTGTTTTCACCCTCGCCGGGAATCGAACCCAGACACCCACCGTGTGAAGCGAGAGCTTTACCAAGCAGGCCACGGGGGACCTGTGCTATGGTTAAACAACTTCCTTCTCCTGCTAGGTAAATATTATACTTCAAACTTTTTATAAATATAATTAAAAAACTGGAGCCTACGAAGCCTACTAAAACCCAAATGGTCTCCCAGTCGACACACTTGTTAGGGAAGATTGATATATTAATATATCTTTATAAAATTTGTAAATTAAAACCTCCACAATCCAAAACGAAATTCAACTTTACACTACGGAATTCTATAACGTTGATGGTTCATAGCCAATCACAAGACATTATTTAGTTATTGCAATGTAATTAATATCCCAAACTAATAAACTTGGTAAATTAGGGGTTAATTTGCCAAATAACAGTGCGACTCATCCGTTTTGTAAAATAAACAATGCTGAAAGGTTCAAGTCGATCAGTAAGTGAAAGGTTCAAGTCGATCAGTAAGTGAAAGGTTAAAGTCGATCAGTAAGTGAAAGGATCAAGTCGATCAATAAGTGAAAGGTTCAAGTCGATCAGTAAGTGAAAGGTTCAAGTCGATCAGTAAGTGAAAGGTTCAAGTCGATCAGTAAGTGAAAGGTTCAAGTCGATCAGTAAGTGAAAGGTTCAAGTCGATCAGTAAGTGAAAGGTTCAAGTCGATCAGTAAGTGAAAGGTTCAAGTCGATCAGTAAGTGAAAGGTTCAAGTCGATCAGTAAGTGAAAGGTTCAAGTCGATCAGTAAGTGAAAGGTTCAAGTCGATCAGTAAGTGAAAGGTTCAAGTCGATCAGTAAGTGAAAGGTTCAAGTCGATCAGTAAGTGAAAGGTTCAAGTCGATCAGTAAGTGAAAGGTTCAAGTCGATCAGTAAGTGAAAGGTTCAAGTCGATCAGTAAGTGAAAGGTTCAAGTCGATCAGTAAGTGAAAGGTTCAAGTCGATCAGTAAGTGAAAGGTTCAAGTCGATCAGTAAGTGAAAGGTTCAAGTCGATCAGTAAGTGAAAGGTTCAAGTCGATCAGTAAGTGAAAGGTTCAAGTCGATCAGTAAGTGAAAGGTTCAAGTCGATCAGTAAGTGAAAGGTTCAAGTCGATCAGTAAGTGAAAGGTTCAAGTCGATCAGTAAGTGAAAGGTTCAAGTCGATCAGTAAGTGAAAGGTTCAAGTCGATCAGTAAGTGAAAGGTTCAAGTCGATCAGTAAGTGAAAGGTTCAAGTCGATCAGTAAGTGAAAGGTTCAAGTCGATCAGTAAGTGAAAGGTTCAAGTCGATCAGTAAGTGAAAGGTTCAAGTAGATCGAAAACTATTTTTCTCCACCACTCACACACAAACCACTAACTATTGTCTTCTATAAAATTACCATATATGAACCTTCACCTCGCAATTAGTTTTCTTAGTGTTTAAAGAAAACTAGAAGTGTCTTCAAGTCATCGCACGGAAACCTTGCTAAACATCTGAAAGAAAAATAAATAAATTACGACAACTATTACTGGAATCCCCTTTGAAGTGGATAATGATGGTGTGGCCTGACGCGAGTGCCTTATTGTCGTGGATTCTGACAAAATACACACACATTCACGTGCTGGATCATTATCTATCCTTTCATTTTCATTCATATCATTCTTTGCATAATTTATATCATATATTTTCGTAAATTCTAGTTTTTTTGTCCAACGAAGCCAATTATCTTTTTAATCGAACTACAAACATGTAATGGATGACTTGAAGTAATTGAGAATATCATGTACAATTTAAAAAAAAAAATGTTAATTTACTTTTCTTGAAATAATTTGTTCTGCGCAATCTTGAAATCTTTCCTTAAAAAATAATGAAAGCTGTGTCGTTGGACCTATTATTCTACAATTGCGTTATTAAAATTTTCCTATATGTGGTTGCACAAGTCTAGTCTCAGCTCCTGTCCCTGCCTCTCCGCTGGCCATTACTGAGTTCATTCTCTCATTATTATGCCTATTCTTAAAATTATATGTGGATATCTCCTGTACCCCTCGCTGTCTAAGTGATTCCATTACTTGACTAGTTTAATTAAGTCTAATGAAGTATTTCCAGACATCCCCGTGACTCACTTGTTTTTAGGTTACAGCTGTACCCTCGGGTACTTGAAACTTGCCTCTCAATCTCGCCCTCTCAGTTCTGTTCCTCTCAGTATTGTATCCCTTGTATAATGTCACCTCTGGTTCTTCTGTTCTCTGCTGTCGTCAGGTTTACCTCGACTAGCTTCTCTTACACGCCAGATATTTCAACTCGGGGACAAATTTCTATGCATACGATTTCCACTTCTTCCATTTTTTTTTACATTGTTAGATGCGGGTTCCATGCTGGTGCTGCATACCCGAAGGTATGGCTGATGTGTGTTGTATGTGCGTATGACCGTGAATGCCTCCTTGTTTAAGTGCCTGAAAGCTACCCTTAAATTTGACACAGGTTAAGGTAGTATTGTGATTATTGGTTTATGAAAGAATGTGAACGTAGTTTTGCGTAATATTGTGAATGAGAGTTTAGTTAGCAGAATGAAAACGGGTTTACTTTGTTTATTTTGGATCAGTTGCTTGACTGACTGTTTTCTCATCACACACCAAGTAAATTAGTGCATCACTGTTGAATAAAGTTCTGTATTGCAGTACAGTAACAGCACAGTAACGTCAGTCTTGGTCTGTGTACAAATAGTTGCTAAAGGTAGACAGTCTCGTTTAAAATAGAACTTATGCGGTGGAGGGATTATTAATGATACAATATAATTTTGAAAATTTAGTTTTCTCATGACGCTTTTGTACATAATTCTCGTGACTAGCTTATTATTCTCAGGAAATGTTTAATGGAAGATGAGGATATAGCAAGTCTAAGTAACTGACCAGACGCCGGAAAACAGAGTCTTATCTAAACACAAAGATAAAAGCACTCGAGCCTTAACATTCTTATCGTACCACTCAGAATCAAATCACGTAAGTTTTAGCACTTCTAGAGAAATCACGTTTGCCTTAACACCCTGAGAGAGAATCACTCTTTGCTTATCACTCAAAGAGAGAGATTTTGTAGATTTCCCTTCTCATAACTGTGGCTCCTTCCTTGACCCATTAGTGAGTGATCCATCTGAAGGCAGTTCTTGGCAAACCTGTTCGTTATGTTGGCTCCTCTGATCACAAGGATGTCTAAACGACACTGATAATACCAACAGAACGAGGTGAAAAATCACCACGCACAGCCTGGCTGTGTGACAGATTAAAATGGCTCTGCACTACACCTAAGAGTAGTTCGCAAAGGGACAGAGTCAAAAGGAGAACCAGTTTGTGTCAGTGTTCTTCAAAGAAGTGTGTCTGGTCCACTGTTATGGAATATTTACCTCAATCACCTTCTTCACCTCATCCCAGACTCCAATACTGATGCAGGTGATTGATATTTACTTATCCACGAAAGGAAATACCAGCTGCTCCCAGAATCACCAGCTTAAACTATCACAAACAGGGAAAAAAACGATGCCAGGATACATTTGCCTCTGAGAAAATATATATGATGGTTTTCTCTAGGCAGCATGTTTTTCATGCTGAAACAGCGGAAACATTGACTAGAAGAGTGTTAAAAACCGGGGATGAGGTGAATATCCTAGGAGTGAGATTTGTCCTCAAAATGGTAAAGAAAAATCAATTGGTAAAACATGCAAAGCAAGGCGGACAAGAAACAAATAACACAAACCTCATACCAGTTCGCCAGTAGTGGCTGATGAACAGTCTACATTTCATGAGTGCGATACCACCTTCATTGTGCACCAATTTCTAGGACTGTCTTCTTCCTTACCCTCCGCGTCCCATCTACGACATCTAGACAGAATAGAGAACTGTGCAAGACAGATTATCGCTTGCCACGACCTGGCCTTAATGGATCTGTCATTTCAGCCGAGTCGTCAACACAGGAGAGAGGTGGGTTGCCTTACTGCTAATTGCAAAGCCAATATTGTCAAGGTAACACAGCATATATAAAACAAGATCGGCAGCAAACATCAGCTACGCTCTGGCTTCACCCTGCTAAAATTAAAAAAAAAAAATGTGCTAAAATGTTTTTTTAATTGTATTTTTCGACGATTTAGAGTTGTTCGAAGCATATTCTGGCATACCTTATTTTCTAGCTAAAATACGTAATTTATTACACTTTTAATCGGAATTGCTCCTACAATTTCATTTCATGGGAAAGGAACATTACTTAATGTGAGATCATTCATCGCAGGAATGACTAGTCTAGAATATGTCCATACAACATAGCATCCCTAATTGCATATATCAAAACAGTAAAAAATAATAAAGATAATGCTAGGAAAGGCTTTCAACGAGATGAAATAGGTAACAGCACTTAGCTTGTAAAAATAACTATTAACGTAGTCGAAGAACCCTTGAGCAAACAAGAAGAAGGAGGAGAGAGAGAGAGAGAGAGAGAGAGAGAGAGAGAGAGAGAGAGAGAGAGAGAGAGAGGGAGAGAGAGAGAGAGAGAGAGAGAGGGAGAGAGAGAGAAATCAGCAGTGAAATACAGGAGATTCAGTGAATAGAAGTCCATCCTCCCAGACATCTAGGCAGTGCTCTCGCTATCACAGGAGGGAGTACACCATTCACAACTGCCTGTGATATACCAGGTGCAATTTCTGCCACAAGAGAGGACATCAGAAGGACCAGTGTCGGAAGAAAAAGGAAACTTGACAGACAGGATCACCAGTTCCTTAAAGATCTGTTATCAGAAGCAGCAGGATTTCTGAATTGGTGAACACACTCACATGTCACCCACTCAATTACTCATTTTTCAGCCCAGCAGATGGTTTTATGCTTCATTCAAGACTACAGAGCTACATCCCAGTGGCTGTCCAGCCGGTGTCCTACCTGGCAAAAAATGCAAGCACTTTACACGCCCATAAACTCAAGCTGAACACAATGAGGAACCAGTCTTCAAGCATCCTGTCGGCAAACATTACAGGCTTCATTACCAATGTTGGAAACACTCGACGTCCCGCCATGATCGCTGTTGTTGAGGCATTTTTGGACAACAGGATTGAGGACAATTTTGCTAGAATTGCTGGCTACACTTTATGGATGAGAAGAAACAGGCAAGGGTAAGGAGAAGGTGGTGCTGTGTGCTTCTCTAAAAGTGTACATGCTCAGCCCATTGATGTTGCCATCCCTACTCACATATAAATTGTTTCTCAAGCTATGCATAAACACTAGTACCTCTGTACTAGCAAATATAATGTACAGACCTCAGTGGCAACATGCAGACTCCATCAAATTCCTGATGGAAAATGTGGACTCCCTTCTGCTCCAACACACATGTCAACATATTATAATTGTTGGTGACCTCAGCCAACATCTTATACAGAGTGATTTTGATAACCTCCTTGCAGTGTTTGACATGAGAAACTTTGTTGATTTCCCTACTCACATCTCTGGCTCTTCCCTCGACCCAGTAGCGAGTGATCTGTCGGAAGGTATAGTCACTTGCAAACCCCTTGACAATGTTGGGTCATCTGACCGCAAGACTGTCTTTACGACACCGAAGATTCAGACAGAATGAGGTGTAGAATGTACACGTATAACCTGGCTGTGGAAAAAAGAAAACTGGCCAGCCCGTTGCTCTGAGCTCTCCACCTTCGATTGGAATGCCCTTCTCCAAGGTGATGTCGACATCCAAGTGAATACCTTCAACATCTCCAACAAGAACAGATCCCTCACTGGCAGTATGTGACGAATTCTACAGATCAACCTTGGTTTGGCTTTCGTTGTAGAGGCTGCTACTGTTAAGTACAAGGATTGGAGAAGGTATAAGAGGCATCCCACTATCTATAACAAGAAACTACAAAGGCAAGCCTGTGGGCAAATGGGAGAAGTCCAAAAAGTGGACTATCTCTAAATGGGAGGCTGACACAAAAAGAAAGCTGGCATCAGGTAGAGTCGGATCCGAAACCTGTTGGTCCTTGGTCAAGAGCTGACAGGGCCATTCACCTGGCTAAATTAGTCCACCTCTAAATCGACAGGATGGAGCCATCTCTACTAGCAGTCAGGAGAAAGCTGACCTCTTTGCTTTCTGCCAAGAGCAAGTTCCTGATCCAGCAAGAGATCTTTCTTGGCTAGCCGCACGAACTGTGTCAAAGTTGTCAGTGGTGACAATAAGCCAGGACGTGGGCTGTAGGCCCAGTTTAGTTGAGCCCAAGATTTCTGAGTAGATGTGCAGACCAGCTAGAAGAACCTCTAACTCGCATCTGTCAGAACTGTCTAGCAGTGTAAATGGTCTTCTCTGTGGAAAGAAGCAAATGTAGTCCCTGTTCACAAAACGAAGAACAGAGCAGAAATCAGCATCTACAGACCAGCGTCACTCCTGTCAATCACCTGCATGATTCTTGAGAAAATCTCACGGCATATGACAGTTTTTCGACTACCACTCACATAATTGTGACTATCAATATGGCTTCAGAAAATGTTATTCTGATGATCTGTTTTTAAATATGTCCAGTAAGTGGCACCAGATAATGGATGAATCCAAAGTCAGTTGTGTGGTAGCATTGAACATTACTCGTGTTTTCGACCGAGTATGGCACGAGGGACTCTTGGGAAAACTGCAAGCATTGGTAATTGCAGGCTCTACACTGTCTCCTTAATGATTACCTTCAAGGTAGATCTCTAAGCATAGTTATCAACGGGACAGAATCAGCAAGACTGCCTATTGGCGCAAGCGTTCCACAGGGTAGTTTGCATGGGCCATTGTTATGGAATGTTTACTCCAATGACCTTCATCTTATCCCATTATCCCATGCATATACAGATGACTGCACTCTGACGTTTACTTATCCAAGAGAGGAAATGCCACCTGCTCTAAGTTACATCAATCATCAGCTTACAGCCATATCAGCCTGGGGTAAATGATGGCAGGTCACAAATGATCTTGAGAAAACACAAATGATGGTCTCTAGGCACCATGATGGTAATGGAGCTGTGGTAAGAATGAATGGGAGTGTTAGTATGCGGGGACAAAATTCATATTTTTGGCGTGAAATACGACTCCAAACTTACCATGAAGAATCGCGTTGTAAATCTTGCAAACAAATCGGCCAAGAAGCTTACAGCTCTTCAACGTATATCGCATTTCAACAGTAGAGGTTGCGAGATTCTGTACGAAGCACAAGTACGCTCACACCTTGAATATGCTCAACTTTCTTGGATTGCATGCCCTCTGCCTCATCAGCAACTTCTTAGAGAACACAGCAAGACAGCTTATCTCTCACCTGGACCCAGCCTGGATGGATTTGTCATTTCAGCAGAGCCTTCAACACCGGAGGAATGTGGGTGGCTTTTTTATGTCATTCATCGCTGAATGTTTTCTGACGAATTAATAACCATTCTGTAATATGGAGACCAGAACTGAGCTGTGTGATCTAGAGAAGGCCTTACTAATGATGTATAAAACTGTAGTATAACCGCTGGACTTCTGTTGCTTACACTTCTTGATATAAATCCCAGTAATATATTTGCCTTATTACGTACGCTTAGGCATTTCTGTATTGGTTTAAGGTTGCTGCTTACCATAACCCCCAAAGTCCTTTTGCATTTTGTATGGCTAAGTTTTACATTATTTAGCTGATAAGGCTTATGAAGATTCTCGAACTTCAGACCTTTGCATTTATCTATATTGAACTGCACCTGCCACTTTTCTGATCAGGAATTTAGTTTGTCTAAATCCTCCTGAAGTTCCGTAACATCTACATATGAATTAATTATCCTACCTACCTTTGTGTCATCAGCGAATTTACTCATATCACTAGTAATTCCCTCGTCAAGGTCATTTATATATATTATAAGCAACAACGGGCCTAAAATTGATCCTTGTGGAATGCCACTTGTTACAGATCCCCACCCAAATTTAACCCCATTTATGCACACTACTTTCTGTTCGTGAGCTATGACTCGATCCTTGACAGCAAGTTTCCCCAATGCCATGAGCTGCCACTTTCCTTAACAGTCTCTGGTGCAATACTCTATCAAAAGCCTTACTAAAATCCAAACAATATCGAATTCTTTATCGTGAATCCATGCTGAGTATCATTAATCAAATTATGCTTATCAAGGTGGTTTCTTATAATATCAGCTATAATTGACTGTAGTAATTTGCCTACAATTGAGGACAGGCTTATTGGGCGGTAATTTGACGGTAACGACTTGTCGTCTGCTTTAAAAATAGGAATTACATTAGCCATCTTCCACATATCAGACACTACACCTGTTTGAAGAGATGTATTAAAAATATTAGTCAATGGTTCAGAGTTGCATTTTGCACTCCTTAAGAACCCTTGAAAATGCTCATGAGAGTCAGGGGATTTATTTTTCTTCAGTCGGTCTACTTGTTTCATAACAATTTCACTAGTGACTGTGATATTACATAATTGATCTTCTTCAGGCCCGCTATAAAAATTAAGTATTGGGATATTGTTAGTGTCCTGTGTGAAAACTGATAGAAAATAATTATTAAAAATCGAGCACATTTCATTATCTTTGTCGGTAAGATACCCAGAGTTATTTTTAAGGGGACCTATCTTATCTCTAACTTTTGTTCTATAAACCTGGAAAAACTTTTGGGGTTAGTTTTCGAATCCCTAGCAACTTTAATTTCACTGTCCCATTTTGCTTTTATCTTCTTTTTAACGTCCCTCTTAATGTGAATAATGATTTATAAGATGACCCTCACCTCTGTTGATGCGCCAATACACAAAGGTGATGATCCCTCAGATGTAAGTAACAATAGGCCAATATCAAACTTACCGATGTTATCCAAAATTTAAGAGAAACTCGTGCACAAGAGATTATGTTCATTTATAACAGCGAAAAGCATCCTCAACCCCTGCCAATTTGGTTTTAGGAAAAGCAAAAACACAAACGACGCAATTGTAAAAATGCTAGACATCCTTTACACAGAACTGGAACAAAATGAATATTCATTAGGGCTCTTTATCGACCTAAGGAAAGCTTTTAACACAGTAGACCACAGCATCCAACTCCATAAACTTGATCATTATGGTATAAGAGGCCACTCACTTACATGTTTCAAATCCTACCTTACCAACAGGTATCAATACGATTATATTAAGGACACAACCCCATCAACAAGACCCCTCGATACTGGAGTGCCACAGGGAAGTGTCCTTGGTCCCCCTGCTCTTCCTCTAATACATCAATGATCTTCCAAATGTATCAACACCTGAAACCTATTATTTTTGCTGACGACAACTTATGTCATCTCCCACCCTAATCTTGCCTCACTCAACACTTGTTAACAAAGAGCTTATAAAAATATCAACCTGGATGACTGCTAATAAACTTACACTTAATACTGATAAAACCTATATCATGTTAGGTAACAGAGCAGGTGTGGCACAACTGAACATTATGATTGACAACACTCTTATTGCTAAACATAATGAGGGCAAATTTCTGGGCCTACACCTTGACAGGAACCTGAAATTCAGCATTCATATCCAACACATACCAAAAAAAAAAAGTATCCAAAACGGTTGGAATTCTCTCCAAGATACGTTACTATGTACCACAATCAGCCCTACTCACACTATACTATTCACTCATCTATCCCTACCTCACCTATGCTATTTGCGCCTTGGGATCAACAGCAGCAACACACCTAAAGCCAATAATCCCCCTACAAAAAGCCGCAGTAAGAACTACCACGCAATCCAATGCTAGGCAACTCCCCCCCCAACACTATTCAAAGACCTAAACCCAATCACTGTACAGAACATTCACACTTACTACTGTGCAACCTACATTTACAGAACCATAAATTCCAATATTAACCCTGAACTGAAACACTTTCTTGATAGTTGTGACAGGACCCATAGACACAATACCAGACACAATAATCTGATTCTTCGTGTCCAGCTAAATCTATACAAAAATTCAATGTACATAAAAGGGCCTAAAATATAATACTTCTTGCCTGAAAACTCTAGAACTGCAGACACAACCAACATTTTGAAAACTACAGTTAAAAAACATCTTATCTCCCTAACACACCCCACCATCAGCTAACTATTTGAAAACCACCTACTCTATTATTCGTATCATGAACACATCCAAAACAAAATAGATTTACTCTCGACATATGTGATTCCCCCTAATTTACACTTACACTCGCCCAAATGATTGTAAACATAAAATTTCCTAGTATAGCTACTGGTTAATAAATCTCAAGTTAGCCCAAAGTTTACCTAAGAAACTTCCCCAGTATAGGAGATTTATTAGATACAGTTCATCATGCCAAGACTTATCATCCCATCACTAAATTTACTAACTGTAGTATTGTTATATGTTTTATACTACTCACTAGTTTAAATCTCATTATTTACCCCAGTTACCTAGTATGCAACAAGATTATATATTAAAATGTACTGCTCTATAACCTGTGTCAATCAAGAGTAAGAATTAGGATTAGTCTGCCCCAAATGCCTAGGCATGCTAGAGGCCTTCCTTGTAATTAAAACTTTATAATATGTAACCACACATTGTAAGCTTCGTAAGCAAATAAAAAAAATAATTTTATTTATTTCTTCTGCCTTAAAAGATATTTGAGCCTATTATTCAACCATTTCGGGTCATTTCTATTCGATTTTATTTCTTTATATGGAATAAACGTTCTTTGGGCAGCATGTATAGTGTTTAGAAAGCTGTCATATTGATAGCTCTCTTCATTACCCCAGCCCTTTGTAATCTGCTAAGCGAAAATCTGGGACCGTTACTCAGTTATCCCTACTATCATACTTCCATTCAATGTTAAAGGTAATTGATTTATGGTCGCTTGCGCCAAGTTTCTCTGTAATTTCTAAATTATTAACAAGGGTTTCTTTGTTTGCCAGAACAATGTCAAGCAAGTTATTTCCCCTCTTTGGCTCTGTCACAAATTGCTTCAAAAAAACAATCCTGAACTACCTCTAAGAAGTCGTTAGATTCTAAATTCTAATTTAAGGAATTTCAATCAATCTGACTAAAGTTAAAGTCCCCTTGACTTACTACGTTATCGTGCCTTGTGGTCTTTACAATTTCTTCCCAATGTAGTCTACCTTGGTCCCTATCTAAGTTTGGGGAACGGTATATTAGGACTAAAATCAAATTTTCATACCCCTTTGAAAACTCTATTCTGACATGCTCTGTTGTACATTTGCTGGTACTTTTGCCAGCCCGGATCTTTTGCAAATGGTGACCCGGCCTTGGCTCCCAGGAATGGGAGTGTTTTGTATAACATTCCAGCTGCGCAGCAGCTGGGCAATGCGAATAAGGCTGATGAAGCTGCACAACAGCAGGCGATGTCGGGAAGAGCCGAAAAAGCAGCCATTATCAGGTCCAATGAAACCACACCCCAGCTTTAGGCCGCTGCCTGAGTGCTGGGGAACTCAGGTTTGCGGTGATTGGTAGATGGTGGTGGAAGGAGTCGGTGGTGGCCTTTCATTGGTGGGATTTGGAGGAATCTCGGCAGATGGAGGCGGTGGTGGAGCTGTAGAAACATTGACAATATTTGAGGTGGACTTGATTATGTCTGTAGAAGGTGGAGATTCAAGGAATGTAAAGCTGGGCAAGCTGTTTAGCTGGAAGAGTTAGTTGATGGTAGAACTGAATGATCATGGTGGTACAGCTACATTGCGCACTTGGGCATACATAATGCAGTAGAGGATTTTAGTGGATTCGCAGGCAGGAATCAGTGGTAATGTATTGCTGGTGGACGATGCAGTTGGA
Source organism: Cherax destructor (assembly GCA_009830355.1). NCBI lineage: Eukaryota > Metazoa > Arthropoda > Malacostraca > Decapoda > Parastacidae > Cherax > Cherax destructor. The sequence goes on along the minus strand of WNWK01006922.1, from coordinate 55,622 downwards.
GTGGCCTTGATAATTTTGGTTTTGGTGGTGGAGGGTTGAGTAGCAGCCTGGAGAATTTTTGTGGTATCAGCCTGTAATTTGGCAATAGCAGCGTAGGTGGGAGATGTGGAAGAGGTCTTCTGTGCTGCTTCTTGAGTCTTCGTCACAATTTCACGTCGTGTAGGACATTTTGCAGCAAGAGTGTGGTGGTCGTTCTTGCAATTTAGGCAAGTTGGTGTTGGAGGAGCGGTGATGGAGCAGGTATTGAAACAGTGACCCTCACAACCACAGGACGTGCATAACTTTTTGTCCTTAACGGGGCAGTCCTTAGTGTTGTGCATATAAGAGTAGCAATTCCAGCAGTGTTGGATCTGGCAGTACCTTTCTGCTTCAATGTAACTGGGGCTTATATAGTAACAATATATGGCCAGTTCCTCAGCCACAGCATTGGCAGCCATGTTCACATCAGTAAAGGTGATTTTTAACATGCAGCAGTAGGGATTTTGGTGATGCGTTCCACTTTGGCCCAGGAGTTTTCATCTTCAATGGAGGTCTTGAAGTCTTGAATAGGTTGAGAAGTAAGAAGTTTGTCAAGTTTCTTGATGAAGACAGTCCTCTTGGCCCTGAGAGCCGGAGAGGACATGACGGTAAAGCCTCGATCGGTGAGAGTGGTGGTGGTGACGGCGGTGGTGGCGGTGGTGGTGGCGGTGAGTAGCTTTTCAGTCTCAACATCATCGTTGCACACGGCAATGAAGGCATCTTGGAGCTTCAGGATAGTGTTAAATTTCACTTGCAAGCCGCCCCTAACGGCAGCTCCAAGTGCACGTCTTCAGAAATCGTTCACAGTTCCACAGCAAAGTATAATCTTGACACGATTTGAGCAGTAAGAGCTACTGCGACTGCACAGGGCGAGGTCTACAAAGCGAATCCTCTATCCAGACTGTTATTTCAGACTTTATACCCGTTTTAATGCAACAGTTCAAGCGATCTCTGACATATAGTGCCACCCCACCCCCCTTCCCGATACGTCTGTCTACTTGGAACAATTTAAAACCCTAAATGTGACATTCAGCAGGCATGTCCCGATTTTTCGTATTAAACCAGGTCTCAGCTATGACAAATACGTCAATGTTACCCGCACTTGTAAATAATCTCTTTTCCATTCCTGCTCATTTCTGTTTTTCCACTATACCTATTGCTATCCTTGTCACCTAGTGCCACTGGCTTTCTGATATCCACCTCACTCTCCCTATTACTGGTTTCCCTAAAACTCACAACATAACTACACTGGGGCTTCAACGTCTTCCCAAAAAAACCATACCACTAACTATTTCTAGTTTTAAACCCTAACAGCTCCCTCCACTACATTGGCCAGCCCTCCCCCCCAGACCTAGATAAGTGAACCCCATCCCTGGCATACATGTTATTTCTGCCATAGAAGAGGTCCCAGTTGTCTATGAATGTTACTGCATTTTCCTTAGTGTTTGTCCAGCCAGCAATTGACACCAATTGCCCTGGACAGCCATTCATTTCCAACTCCTCTCCTTGGGAAAATATCACATACCACAGGGTTCCCACCCTTCTTCCTAATTATGTCTATTGCTGACCTATACCTGCCAACATCAATGCCTCCAGCACTGAGATAGATAATAGGATTACTCCCATTACCTCTCATGATGTCGGTCAGATGGCTAACAATATCCTTCATCCCCAGCCCCAGGTAAACACACCCTCTGCCTCCTCTTCCAATCTCTAAAACAAAAAGCCCTATCCATAAACTTATTCTGACTATCCCAACTAAAACAATGTTCTTACCTTGACTGGCGGTGTCCATGACGTTCTCGACGTTCTTAGTAGAGATGGTCTTCGCTGGGATGTCTTCACTGGCTGGCTTCACTGTGTCGTTAACAATTGTCTTTGTTGAAGGATCATGGGTGGTCGATTCACATTCGTCTGGTAACAAGGAAAAAAGAGTTGCTGGTTTCACAGCAGTCTCCAGGACCTTCATCTTCAGCTTCGTCCCTTCAGTTCCGACTACCATCCATACATTGGTCCGATCATCGGCGACGTTGTTCCGGGGATAATCCTTGCACATACCCTTCAGTCGTTGAATTTCTTTTCTTTCTTCCGTTAATTCTGCCTTAAGCTGGAGATATAGCTGCTCATAGTCGAGGGAAGCCATCATCATAATCTCAGGTAACTAAGAACGGAGAGCACACTAGACACGCCTTGACGAAGCTAAGTACAGAATAGCTCAGAAAAGACTTAAGAAAAGTGACAGCTCATGGTATGGGAGCTAAAGTTCTAGCATGAATAGAGGCATGGCTGCCAATAGAAAGCAGAAAGTTTCCATTAATGGGGTCAAATCTGAATGGCGATTAGTCACTACTGGCGTTTCAAAAGGATCAGTTTTAGGCCCATTGTTGTTCATAATTTTTATTAATGACCTTGATGAAGGAATTACAAGTAACATGAGCAAATTTGCTGATGATACAAAAATAGGCCGTATGATTCATTCTGAGGAGGATACCAGTGAACTCCAGGAGGATTTGGACAAACTAATGTCTTGGTCTCAAAAGTGGCAGACGAAGTTAAATGTGGACAAGTGTAAAGTCCTAGTCCTTGGGAATTAAAATAACCCTCGAAGTTATAAACTTGGTGAAGTAGACCTTGATAATACAGAATGTGAAAAAGACTAGGGAGTCATGGTAAGCAGAAATCTGATAAATTAGACACACATGCAACACTTGGGTATCTTTATTGAGGAAACGTTTCGCCACACAGTGGCTTCATCAGTCCATACAAAGGAGAATCATGAAGATCAGGAGAAGTTTGAGGTTATCAGTCCCTCGGCCTTGAGTCGATGTAGTCAGTCCATCTGTTCATCTACCGAGCCACCTCAGCGAACAAAAGAGGGCGGTCAGAAAACCACCACTAAGCATACCTCCTTCGGATGTCACCTCTCAGAACCGACAGGCAGCCTCTGGAGATACATCTGTCACCTGCAGGACACCCCTCCCACTTCTCGGAAATCCGGCAAGGAAGCTGGGCGCCTCCAGATAAGCCAGATTCCACGGCAAACTGTACCACACCCGAGGAATCTAACGGAGCGGGATAAACCCCGGCACACTTCCCCTTCCCCCTACCTAGAAACCGTAATGACAGAGGGGATTACCTCAGAGGCTACAAACGGGAGGGGGGAGGAAAGGGAAAAAGGGGAGACGGGGAGGATGGGATAGGGAAGGGAGGATTTGGGGGTAATTAGGATCGGTCTGAAGGAGACCAAAGGGTTTAATTCATTTGACCAAGAGCCCCCCTTGAAGAGGGAAAAATGGTGAAGAACAGAAGTAGTTTGAGGTAATAAGTCCCTCAGCCTGGAGTCGATGTAATCAGTCCATCAATCTTGAAAAGTATACAGCATATGCACGAAGTTGCTTAAATACTGTAGACTGGTGAGGTGCAGCAGTCGTAGATGGTATCACATTCGACAAAAAAAAAGTGGAAATAGGTCATGCTTAAAAGTTAGGCAATTGAAGAATTCCGTGTATTAAGATCCCAAGATCTATATAAAAGAATCTAGATAAATGATTCGGAGAACCGACAAGTTGATAAATTAGATACATGTGCAACACTGGGTAGGTTATGCTTGAGACGGACCTGTATAGAAAAGCTTATTCAAATGGCCGACCTCCAGAGTATTATTTTGAAACTCACACAGACGGCTTAGACCTGGTCCGAAATAACTTCCCAACATGGTTGCTGAATGATAAAGTTTTTCTCTTTATGGATAATACCAGATATACTTTCAATTATATATATCAACAGAATTTATTTAAATTATTTAATGTTAAGATGAGAGTAATTTAATTATCAGAACTCGGTAAGACAAAGAAGACAGTAACAATACCTACTAAAACGGGGAAGTAGGTAGAGTGACAGTAGATGCTAAAGCAGGAAAGTAGCTTGAGTGACAATACCTGAGAAAACGGGGAAGGTGAGAGAGTAACTAACTGAATAGGCAAATGAGTAGAGTGACAATACCTGTTATACCAGGAAAGTAGGGAGAGTGACAGTACATGCTAAAACAAGGATGTATATATAGTGGAAGGCTTTGCTTAAATAGGGAAGGTACAGAAACAATACCTACTACAATAGGGAAGGTAGAGTGACAGTACCTGGAGAAACCGGGATGTAGAGTGACGGTGCTTATTACAACAAAATATTTTTTTTTTTTTTTATCGATACTTGGCTATTTGCCTCTGCACGAGCCAGTCATTAATCATCCCTAACAATTTCAGACCATTCCTGCAGCTATAACAAAACCATAGAAACATACATGGAGGCTATAAAAGCCTATTCCATAGGTGCAATCATTATCGACCTCGCCCAGCGCTAGTGGTCACACTCACCAGCCAGGTTTATGACCAACACTTTATATTCTCATCATCGCACTTACACATGTTGATTATATTTTATATTATATTTATTAGCAACGGTTAATAAATGAATAATATTCACCCAACATAATTTCTCCTGCCATAAAAGCTTCTTTCTTATTCGTTGTCCTCTTATAATGTAGAAATTAGTTGTTTATATTGAAAGGTGTTTGTATTGTAGGGAAAATGTTCCATAAATGGATAATGTCAGCATTTTGGGTATACACAATACCATTCAGTAGTGTATATCAGGTTGTGTATGGTGTACAGGTAAACTGCATCAAGGCCAGTGCTTGGCCAGCACAGTGTTTTAATCGTGAGTTTCTCTAGTTTTGGGTTTCTGTAGAAGTATAGATATAAACCATGAATGTGGACACACACATAAAACTTGATTGCTTTTATCTTACACGAGTTTCACACATCTGCGTATTAGCAGTGTTCATCGTGGTGATGGTGAATGTTTAGTTTATAAATTTGAGTTGTTTTTCTGTTTGTATGAAGTGCGCGCCAAGGTAAGTTAAAGGTGAGAGCTTATTTTAATGATGCAGTTTTTTTTTTTTTTTTTGTGAAGCTTATTCTCGTTTTCCCAGAACGTAGGGAAATTTTCCTTTTTTCTTATTTTGACTAGCTGCATCCGACTGGATACAGCTAGCTAAGTGAGACCTGTGGTCTGGCAGTGGCGGTGTTATGCAGGCACTGCATTAATGTGAAGATAATGTGTACATAATTTAAGGTGTTTGTATTGTGGGGAAAAATGTTCCATAAATGTATTAATAATGTCAGAGTTTTGAGTGGATATATAAGATACAGTCAGATGGATGCATATTAAATGGCCGGTTGGACAGGTATCAGACGATCAACTGGGGAGACGTAGTGTCACTAGTTAATAGGTGGGAAGATATCATGGAGTCAGGATGGAAAATTGAATTCTTTTAACAGTTTGTATAATTTTTAAGTCATAGGTTGTTTTTGGGGTTTTGTTTGTACTTTTAAGTAGGCTCTGGCATGGGCCTGATCCTGGCTTTAATGTGGGATCTGTTTGAGGTTTAATGAATACATAAGTAATAGCAAATATACCAGCAGGCCAGAAAGCCGGCTGGAGAGTATAACGATTCCACAGGTGCTATTAATAAAGTTAAAAATTTCCAGTGGCCTACGACCCGTGTGGGTCTGACACTCAATTTTGTTTGTAACAATGATATGACCAAACTTTTATCAACTATTTACAGTATTTAAGTGTAAAACTTCGTTATTTTGTAATGTGTGATTACCTCTAACATTTTGTGTAGGCGTTTAAGAAGAATGAGTGGGCTTAGGGTGGATCATTTTTATTATTATTATAATAAAAAAGAAGCGCTGAACCAAAGGGGTTATACAGCACAGCAGGTTAGAGCAGGATGCAGGAAGAATGGATTGTAAGAGGAAGAGGGATGATTAGTAGGGTATGGAGTGCAGCAGGACAGTGGATAGTGCAGGGATAGAGGGTAGCAAGAGATCGAGGTAGAAGGGACTGAGGGAGGTGCTAGAGGTATAATCTTCAGAGTTTGTGTAGTAAGTCAGTTTGTCAAAAAGTCAACAAGAGAGTCAGGATTAAAAGAGGGTCCATCAGCAAGAAGGGAAGGTAAAGAAAGAACCGCAGAGCGAAGACGTCGTTGGAGGTAAATCCTGCGTGCTCGTTGATAGAGTGGGCAGTCCAACAGAATATGTCGAACAGACACTGGAACCTGACAATGCTCACAGAGAGGGGCAGGGAGCCTCTCCATGAGATACCCGTGAGTAAGACGAGTGTGGCTGATGCGAAGACGGGAGAGAGTAGTCTCCCATCCTCGACATTGGTGGCAAGAAGAAGGCCAGAAACCTATACTCGGTTTAATAGAATGAAGTTTGTTATTTAGCAGGTCAGATCAGCGTTGTTGCCAACGGGTGCGAAGGTGGGTAGCAATGACCGCAAAATAGTCCGTGAATGGAACACCTCTATATGAAACTGGAAGGTCATGTACTGCTGACCGTGCAGCTATGTCTGCCTGTTCATTGCCCTGTACGTCAACATGACCAGGGACCCAGCAAAAAACTAATATTCTTGTGTTTGCTAGAAATTAGGCGCAACCACAGTTGGATACGAAGAACTAAGGGGTGAGGTGTATCAAATTTTCGAATAGCCTGTAAAGCACTAACGGAGTCTGAAACGAAAACAAATGATGACACAGGTATAGATGCAATACGGATAAGTGCCACAAGAATGGCATAAAATTCAGCCGTAAATATGCTAGCCAAGGGTAATAGATGCCCTCGCACGACGCTGTCCAGAAACACTGCTGCGAATCCGACGCTGTCAGATGACTGAACCATCGGTGTATACTGCAATGGCATGGGAATGAGAACGGAAGTAGTCTAGAAAAAGAGCGAGAAGACGCCGTAGGTAGTTGGGCTTTCGCGCAAGGTAAATGAATGGAAAAGACACATACAGCAGGAACTTCCCAAGGGGGCAGGGGAAAGAGAGATGTCGCATGAACATATAAAGGTGGTAGCTGAAGGGAAGACAAGAGTGAATGTAGACGAAGAGAAAAAGGATGAAGCAAACAGGGGCAACGAACAAATAACGAGCGTCTACTAACATCTGAGACAATCCTATACATGGAAGGATTGCGGAGGTCATGAGAGCGAACATAGAGAATGAAATGTGCATCATGACGATCGGACAAGGATGGAATGTTCGCTTCTACATAGAGGCTCTCAACCGGGGAAGAACGAAATGCACCAAGGTATAAACGCAATCCCTAGTGATTTATGGAATTAAGGCTGGAAAGAGTAGCAGGGGAGGCGGCCGAATATATCTGGTCACCATAATCGAGTTTCGATAAAATTAAGGCTGAATGCAGGCGAAGGAGAGTTCTACGATCAGTCCCCATGAAAGATGTGGGAGGTTTTTTAGGAGGTTCAGTCAAGTTCTGTGGCACTCATAAAAAAATCATTTAGGTCTTCGATTTTCAGTCTGGTTAGCGGCTCGCTAAAAACTGAGTCATACTGGGACTTAAGTAACTCACTCATTTCCTTGCTGTCATCTGTGTAGGACCCATCCCGTTTAAGTAGGGGCCCAATACTGGTTGGTGTTCTCGACTTTGACTTTGCATAAGAAAAGAAATACTTTGGGTTTCTTTCAATTTCGTTTATGGCTTTTAGTTCTTCCCGCGTTTCTTGATTCCTGTAAGATTCCTTTAGTTTTAATTCGATGTTTGCTATTTCTCTGACTAGTGTCTCCCTTCGTATTTCAGATATATTGGCCTCTTGTAGCCGCTCCGTTATTCTTTGCCTTCGCCTGTATAGGGAGCGCCTATCTCTTTCTAGTTTGAATCTTTTCCTCCTTTTTCTTAAGGGAATTTGCTTTGAGCAAACCTCAAGTGCCACAGAGTAAATTTGTTCTAGACATAGGTTAGGATCCGTGATGCTTAGGCTATCTTCCCATTGTATATCATTTAGGACTTAGTTTACTTGGTCCCATCTTATGTTTTTGCTATTGAAGTTGAATTTGGAGAAGGCTCCCTCACGGCTGATCACATTTTATTGATCTTGGGCTCCCCGCATGCATGTCTGGACCTCTATTATGTTGTCATCTGAGTATATTGTTTTTGATATGATGACATTTCGTATCAGATCATCATTGTTGGTGAAGATGAGGTCCAGCGTATTCTCTAATCTTGTAGGCTCTACTATTTGCTGGTTTAAGGTGAATTTGGTGCAGAAATTTAAAAGTTCATGTGTGTGCGAGTTTTTATCTGAGCTGCCTCCTGGTGTTATCTCTGCTATCACATTGTTTGCAATATTCCTCCATTTTAGGTGCCTTAGGTTGAAATCCCCCAGGAGCAAGATGTTGGGGGCAGGAGCTGGAAGATTTTCCAGACAGTGGTCAATTTTCAGAAGCTGTTCCTGGAATTGTTGGGACGTTGCATCCGGAGGCTTGTATACAACCACGATGACCAGGTTTTGATTCTCGATCTTTATTGCTAATACTTCAACTACATCATTTGAGGCATTTAGTAGTTCTGAACATATAAGTGACTGTGATATACAGGCCAACCATCCCTTTTTGCCTTTTCACTCTGTCACATCTGTATAGGTTGTAGCCAGGGATCCATATTTCATTGTCTAAGTGATCCCTTATGTGGGTCTCTGTGAAAGCCGCAAACATTGCATTTGACTCTGTAAGAAGTCCACGGATGTAAGGTATCTTGTTGTTTGTTGCCGGCTTTAGACCCTGAATATTTGCAAAGATGAATGTTGTTGGATTGGTGGTATTGGTGATATGGAGGGGGGGTCTTTTTTTCCTGGCACTAATATCTGTTCTATTGGAGTGGAGGCCATTGACTGTGATTCCCCTCCAGAAGTGATTGCAGTTGGTGTACAATTTCTGTCATTTCCTGCCAGCTTTTTTTTCCTTCCTGGCACTAAAAAAACCTCTCTCTCCGGAGTGGCTGTGGCTACCCAGGTTTTGCCATGGTCTGGATGTTCTGTGTCGCCTCGTACCCTTTAGGTGGTATGTCTGGCAATACAAGTTATAGCATTGTCTTTCCTGAATTGATGAGTGGCACATTTCAGGGTGGAACAACTTACAGGACGGGAGGTTGCATTTTCCTATTTTCATATGGGCACGGCATTTTATGGGGTGATCATAATTGCATGTCCCATCTGATTTCCCAGATTTTCCATGCCTGCAGATACCAAGAGCATAATATTCACATAGGCCTGGTTTCCGTTTGCCCTGGTTTTTGTGACTGTGTTCCCTATTGTATTCCCTATTGGTGCTTGTGTTCCTGTCTCGTTTCATGGTTAGTGTAATCAGCAGCTCGCAAGACTTTCTGTTGCACTAGACATTGTGCTAGCAATATCCATTAATTAAAACAATCCCTGATTAAGTCTACTTGCTTCAGTCATGTACTCTCCTTACACATCTAGGCATGCTGGAATATCGTTGCTGTACTTTTCTCAAGATTGATGAACAGAACACATCGATCTAAGGCTGAGGGACAAATTACTTCACACTCTTCATCTTCCACCATTCATCTCTGTACTGAACTGAAGAAACCACCTTTTGGCAAAACTTTTCCACAATATACGAAAATGATAGGATGGATAATGAGAACCTTCAAAACTAGGGACGCCAAGCCCATGATGACACTCTTCAAATCACTTGTTCTCTCTAGGCTGGAATACTGCTGTACACTAACGGCCCCCTTCAAGGCTGGCGACATTGCAGACCTGGAGAGTGTACAAAGAACTTTCACAGCACACAAGTATGATAAAGCCCCTTAATTACTGGGATCGGTTAAAGGTCCTTAATCTGTATTCCCTGGAACGCAGGCGAGAGAGATACATGATAATATACACTTGGAAAATCCTAGAGGATTAGTACCAATCTTCCACATGAAAATCACTCCCTATGAAAGCAAAAGACTCGGCAGGAGATGCAACATTCCCCTGATGAAAAGCAGGGAGACCACGAGTACACAGAGACAACACTATAAGTGTCCGGGGCCCAAGACTGTTCAACTGCCTCCCAGCATACAATAGGGGGATTACCAATAGACCCCTGGCTGTCTTGAAGAAGGCACTGGACAGGCTCATAAAGTCAGTACCTGACCAACCGGGCTGTGGTTCGTACGTCAGTTTGCGTGCGGCCGACAGTAACAGCCGGGTTGATCAGACCCTGATCCACCATGAGGCCTGGTCTCAGACCTGGCCGCGGGGGCGTTGACTCCGAATCCCTCTCCAGGTAAACTCCAGGTATAGATTCCCAAATGTTACAAAAGTGTCTTATCAACTTTATTGTTTTCTATAATATTTATACCAGAATTGATGTAGGTACTAGGCAGCGCCTGGAGGGGTTGCCTCTGTCTTTAAGAGAATGTATAGAAACATGATGAACGTGATTATTGATATATTCATCGTAGATATGAAGGAAAACAAAGTATCATTATCATAGTATTATATCAAACCCAATGACAGACGCATCCATCCCACACTCTTTATACCCTTTACACACCCATTTAATACTCTTCCAGTTCCTTACCATACCATTTCATCTCTCTCTCAGAAGCTTCCCACACCTACCCTATGCTTTCCTAGAGCTCTCCCACATCTATGATACTGTCTACCAGTCCTCACCCATTCCTATCTGTGATTCGCACAGAAAACTCGCAGATCAATCCTTGACTCTCCTAAATTTCTCCAACACACATCCTGTGCTGTCTCAGGCGTCTTTTATTTGCTTACCATGTTTTCTTACACGTACTCCTTGCTCTTGCAGACCCTTCTCATCTTTCATTTCCCAAACCCTTCACACACACCTGTGTAACAAACCTCCTAGAGTTCTATGATAAAGTAACAGAGGTAAGGCAAGAGAGAGAAGGGTGGGTTGATTGCATTTTCCTGGACTGCAGGAAGGCCTTCGACACAGTTCCTCACATGAGATTAGTAAAGAAGTTGGAAGAACAAGCATGTATAACAGGAAGGGCACTGGAATGGATCAGGGAATACCTCACAGGGAGGCAACAACGGGTCATGGTGCGTGATGAGGTATCACAGTGGGCGCCTGTGACGAGCGGCGTACCGCAGGGGTCAGTCTTAGGACCAGTGTTATTCTTGGTATATGTAAACGACATGACGGATGGGATAGACTCAGAAGTGTGTCTGTTCGCAGATGATGTGAAATTAATGAGGAGAATCACATCGGAAGAGGACCAAGCAGGACTTCAAACAGACCTGGATAAGCTTGACATCTGGTCTAGCAACTGGCTTCTCGAATTCAATCCCACCAAATGCAAAGTCATGAAGATCGGAGAAGGACAAAGAAGACCGCTGACAGAGTACAGGCTAGGTGGACAAGGGCTACAAACCTCGGCAAAGGAGAAAGACCTTGGGGTGAGTATAACGCCAAGTACGTCTCCGGAGGCACACATCAACCAGATAACTGCGGCAGCATATGGGCGACTGGCAAACCTAAGATTAGCGTTCCGTTACCTAAACAAGGAATCGTTCATGACACTGTACACCGTGTACGTCAGGCCCATACAAGAATATGCAGCACCAGTCTGGAACCCACACCTGGTCAAGCACGTAAAGAAACTAGAGAAAGTGCAAAGGTTTGCGACAAGGCTAGTTCCACAACTCAGGGGTCTGTCCTATGAAGAAAGGTTGAGGGAAATAGGACTAACAACACTGGAGGAAAGAAGGGTCAGAGGAGACATGATAACGACATACAAAATACTGCGGGGAATCGACAAGGTAGACAGGGACAGGATGTTCCAGAGAGGGAACACAGAAACAAGGGGACACAACTGGAAGCTGAAGACTCAGATGAGTCAAAGGGATGTTAGGAAGCATTTCTTCAGCCACAGAGTAGTAAGGAAGTGGAATAGTCTAGAGAAAGATATAGTGGAGGCAGGAACCATACATAGTTTTAAGACGAGGTATGATAGAGCTCATGGAGCAGGGAGAGCAGAGACCCAGTAGCGGACAGCGAAGAGGCGGGGCCAGGAGCTGAGTCTCGACCCCTGCAACCACAATTAGGTGAGTACAATTAGGTGAGTACACGCATTTTAAAAAATTCTATCCCCTCCCACGCTTATCCCACACTCTTCCAAGGCTCTCCCAAACTTTTCCCAGTCTATCTCAGACCAGTTTTTCATTATTATCAAGCCCTCACAGAGAGCTCCCTAACTACAAAGTTGTCCTAGATCACGCCCAAAATGCTTTCCTACAACCCTTATACACCCATCACAATTTCTAAATAGCCATTCTATACCCACATACTGAAGTAACACACATCCCTTGCACTTCTACACTTATGCAGGTTTCTGCATTGTTGTAAAATGTGTATTAAAATGCTCCATTAATATAGTGTCAGTGAACATAGACTGAACATTAAGCGGACGTGTATTAGACCAGGACAGTGTGTACAGGCGAGAGAGATAGAGGTGTATACGTGTCAGTGTCTAGAGGGCAGTTGTTTGAGCAATGTCTGGTTAAGTAGGGGGGTGGTATTTTCGTTGAGTTTTAGGCCATAAGTTGTTTGAGGAAATATTTTCTTTTGTTATCCTAGTTTTTGTGGGGCCTGTGTGATTAGTGAGAGTACAGAAATATGTTTTGCCTGCAGGCTGAAGACCGGCAGAAGAGTGGGTCATCAAGACCCGCTGTTTCCACGATGAATCTTCTCAAGCAGTTTACTTTTGACAGCCACCGTACGTTACTGTGAACAAACTATCGCCACTACACACTAGACAAACTATCGCCACTACACACTAGACAAACTATCGCCACTACACACTAGACAAACTATCGCCACTACACACTAGACAAACTATCACCACTACACACTAGACAAACTATCGCCACTACACACTAGACAAACTATCGCCACTGCACACTAGACAAACAATCACCACTACACTAGACAAACTATCACCACTACACACTAGACAAACTATCACCACTACACACTAGACAAACTATCACCACTACACACTAGACAAACTATCGCCACTACACACTAGACAAACAATCACCACTACACACTAGACAAACAATCACCACTACACACTAGACAAACTATCACCACTACACACTAGACAAACTATCACCACTACACACTAGACAAACTATCGCCACTACACACTAGACAAACTATCACCACTACACACTAGACAAACTATCACCACTACACACTAGACAAACTATCGCCACTACACACTAGACAAACTATCGCCACTACACACTAGACAAACAAACACCACTACACACTAGACAAACAATCACCACTACACACTAGACAAACTATCACCACTACACACTAGACAAACTATCGCCACTATAGCAGTGAGAGTTCCTCATGCGGGGGATTTCCTGTTAGATGTCCCCAGTTCCTCCTTTGGCACACGCTTGGACCAGCAGACCATCCACTTTCTTGTTGCATTTGCCTTGCCGCCCAGGTCCTCGCCGAATACATGTGTATCTGCGACAGTAAATCTGCAGACTTATTGGGGTACAATAATCTTATTTGCCGTAGACCCAAGGGAAAGATTGCAGGGCATGAAAATATTAATAACTTCAAGAGGGGCCTTGCAATAGCAGGATGCATAGAAATAAGAGCTATCCCAACTTTGCAGATATCATGGCAACCAAAATTATAAAGGTGGAATTACCGTTCAAGCCTGGACAGACGGCAAGCAGGTGGTGTGGGACTATACATGTGCATCCACATTGGCTGATATTTATCTCCAATACACCAGAAAGGAAGGAGGGGCAGCTGCCATCTTCAGGGAGTCCCAGAAGTCTAGAAAATATGGTGAACTTACCTATCATACGTTTGTTTGCATAGACTCAGAGACCCTTGGCCCATGAGAAAAGAACTCTTCTAACTTCATTAAGGATCTAGGCAAGACACACACACACACACACTCTCTCTCTCTCTCTCTCTCTCTCTCTCTCTCTCTCTCTCTCTCTCTCTCCTCTCTCTCTCTCTCTCTCTCTCTCTCTCTCTCCTCAAAATCATTTGCAAGCTAAGAGCTGTTACCTATACATTAGCTCATCTGATCCAACTAGCTGTCTACAGACCCAGCACTATTTTCGGCCCCGCAGCACTGCATGGCCCTTTTCGGTTTAGCGCTTTATTTGATTATAATAATACATCAGCTCATTTAAAAGCCTTTTTATTGTTAATTTGGGCCAAATAGCTGCCTCTTTCCGTCACTCTTATTAGCTTTGTCAGCTATGAGTGATGATGCTTTATCGAGTGAGGGGGTTCCTCGCTAGTGCTTCATAATCCAAGAAAGACCTGACTTATGCTGAATATAAAGACTTGATGGACTTGTTTTTGGGAGATTCATAAATAATCTTAAAATTTATTAACTCAAAAATCGCAGCAGACATTACTCACTTGAGATTAGCTTATGGCGATATGCTTGGTAGAATGTTTTCCCTTAGATCTTTCTTCTTATGTGAGACCTGCAGCCTCTGTCTCCGACTCTGTGACCAATTACGAGCTCTGCCTGTCCTGAACATTCCCTTCTCTTCATAATGGTGTAAATTACATGCAAATATTTTAGCTAATGTGTGGGAGCGAGTGTTTGAGCAAGAATTTGGGGACTGAGCGAGCCTGCATGAGCAAGAGATTAGGTGTGAGCCAGCGCGGATGAGCCATAGATTCGCGAGTGTACAAGTAAATATTAGTATGAAACTGGAATGTGAGCGAATGTGTGTGCAAGAAGTGTGGGTGAGCACGCGAAAGCAAAAGAACTGTGTGATGTGCATGCATGAGGAAGGGATTTGTGTGTGGGCGAGCGAGTGTGAACAATTGACTGGTGCGAGAGAAAGAACGTGTGTTTGTGAGCGAGTGTGTGTGAACAAAAGATTAACGTTCCAGCAAGTGTATGTGAGCGAAAGATTGTTGTGTGTTTGGGAGAGATTGGTGTATGTGCTAACGTGTGTTTTGGGGAGATATTGGTTTGCGAGCGAGAAATTGGCGTGTAAGTCAGAGATAATAGTGGTAACAACGCCAATATAAATGGTAATGTGCTTTGGAATTACCTGAGGGAAGAAGACGTCCAGGAAATACGTTTTAAAATGGATTTGAATGAACTCAGGGACTTGGAAGTTGTTTCACATTATTTTAAGTAACTTAAACTTGGTTGAAATACTTTCCCTTGTTATAAATGATAAAATGCAAAAATCATATTATATAGCATTAAATAACAGCACTGCTGTTATTTAATGTGACGAGCAGTAATTGAAAGGAACAATATTTGTTCATTCTACTGACACTGATAACTTACAGACTGAATTTCGTATACCAGATACCTGATCTGTCTAGTGCCGCTGATACCTTATAAGCTGGAAGTCGTTTATCAGGTGTCCTGATGACCTATCTTATTTACAAGCTGAAAGTCGCAAACTATGTTCTTAGTACAGTGTCACTGATAACTTAGATGCTGTAAATCAGGTACCTGACCTGTCTAGTATCACTAATAACATAAAGCAGAAAGTCGTCATATACCAGGAAGCTGACCTGTGTAGTATCCCTGACGACTTGCAGGTAAAAGATCTTATAATAGGTAACTGAAATGGCTGGTGCTACTGTTGGTATACGGGTTTAAGACCGTATATCAGGTACTTGATTCACAGATACTACTGATCAACTTCTCACTGCAGGGGCGGTGCCACGTGGGTATGCCCCCCCAAAAAAAAAAAAAAAAAAAAATATTTCAATCCCCAAAGCCCACCAAATAAAAATAGTAATAATAACGTTGCTTCAGTACAAGTCTCCTAGCTCTCCTGTCCAACTAGATTGCCGCCTAAAAGCCCCAAGTATAGAAATTCTGGATCCGGCCCTATTCATTTATAATTAATTAGAAATCTAAGTGAGCAAGCTACGGCGAGATATAGTGTACCTAAGTTTGTTTATTATAATCTAAGCAATATGTGACTTCCAGTGTGGTACGAGGACATATCCTCTGAAGTACTGAGCCACAGGGAATTTCCCTGTTCACATCACTGTAGCACAGTTACTATAATTACATTAGTTAAAACCCCCAAAGATGCAGCATCTATACTATTGATGTTACACAAGTTGGGTCCCAGATGATTTTGTTTATCTTCTTACAATTAATTAAAAAGGGGCCTCTAAGGCAACTATGTTTGCATTACTATAACTAGATAATCAGGTGCCCCAAAGCTGTCATATTAATGTAAGTAAACCAGCAGGAGCCCCCAAAGTTTTTCACACTAAAACGCATGTGTTCCTAGTGCAACTTCAGCTAGAAAATCACGGATCCTTTGTATTTTTGTTAGTATAACTAATAATGCAGGGCCTTAAAGCCCCTGTGTTTATTTTATTGCAACTAGAAAAAGAGCGGGCCCAGGCACCTACATTACTATAATTACACAAGCGGAGGCCCCCGCTTGCTCAAACTGACGAACGTAGACCCCAAAATTTTCTGTATTGCTGCCACAAGTGGGACCCTTCAGGAATTCTGAGCTGATCTTACTACAAATAGATACGATGAGTACTCAGAGCCTGTTTTGCTTGTTTATTGGAACTAGACAAGCAGGAGCTTCCAAAGCAACTGTCCCTACAAGTAGAAAACCATGGTCCACAAGGCTGCAGTGGTACTGCATCTAGACAGATGGGGCTTCCTATGCCACTGTTGCTACACTCAGACAAGGAAGGGCTTCCCCAAAGAAACAATATTAGTAAAACTAGGCAAGCGGTGACCTCAAAGATTACTATTGTTTGCTTCAGCTAGATAAGCAAGGCAAGAAAGACCCTTGTTACTAAAACTTAATAAGCGGAGTCTCCAATACCGCTGTTACTAAAATTAGACAAGCAAGGCCTCCAAGGCCTACGTGTTAATACAAATAAAGAAGATGGAACATTCACTGCCGCTGTTGAAGCAGTGGTCAGAGGGCCCTCCACCTAAAGGTGGAGGGCCCCATTGACACTGTAACAACATCGAGACAAGTATGACCTTCCTCCCTCGGCCGCTGTGTTACTATAAGTGGGCCTCCAATGCCGCTGTTACTCTAACATTACCAGTAGAGGCTCCTAATACCTTTGTATTATAACAACTGTATAGGTTGAGGGGCCCCTATGTTACTACAAGTAGACTAGCGGGGCGGGGGCCCCAGTTCGGCTGTTGTTACAACTAGACAAGCAGAGCCCTTAATGCCGCTGTGTAATTCCAATTGCATTAATGAGGGACTAATTGCTGCTGTGTTGATGCTATGATCCAGTATAGAGTATATTATTGAATTAAAATTATTAATTGAAAAAAGAGCAAAAATCACAGTTATGATATATATAAATATTTTAGTTCAAGGGTCAGTACTAATAGAATAAAGTGCGTTTATTAGAGGCCGTCCCCTCTACCACTCTCATCCAGCACTTATCTACTCCTTACAATCAACCCTCCATCGCCCCTCCACCATCCTCCACAACATCTCAAACAATAGTTATATCCACTTTCTCAACCCCCCAAAAAAAAAAAAAAAAAACTCCGTTGCCTAGAAATGTATTTTGGAAGCGCGTGAGTCTGTTATGAGGTAATTACTAAGGTTGGGACAATACCAATTTTTTTGCCGATATCGATACTCAATTTTCGGCTGATACCGATATTTTCTCTATATTTTTATTTTTAAAATTAAAATGACTATGTTCAATAAATGAGGGAATCTTTATTGCACAATGAAAATTAAATAACACGGGAAAGTTAAATATTAAATAACTTAATTTCTTTGAGATGATAATGTTATTACTTAACTCATGTTAGTTACTGGTTGTCAATGGCACTTGTCGATAGTGTGTGTGTTTGTGTGTACTCACCTAGTTGTACTCACCTAGTTGTGGTTGCAGGGGTCGAGTCATAGCTCCTGGCCCCGCCTCTTCACTGGCCGCTACTGGGTCACTCCTTGCGCCATGAGCTTTATCATACCTGTGTGTGTGTGTGTGTGTGTGTTCTCACCTAGTTGTACTCACCTAGTTGTGGTTGCAGTGGTCGAGTCATAGCTCCTGGCCCCGCCTCTTCACTGGCCGCTACTGAGTCACTCCCTGCGCCATGAGCTTTGTCATACGTGTGTGTGTGTGTGTGTGTGTGTGTGTGTGTCTTACTGCCGTCACCCTGTCATAGAACTCCAGTTGGTTTATGATGCAGAATTTTCCGTCCCTGAAACCGTACTGGCTGACGTTGATAAGCTCATTCCTTTCTAGGTGCTCCACCACTTTTCTCCTGATAATCTTCTTAATGACCTTGCATACTATACATGTCAGTGACACTGGTCTGTAGTTTAATGCTTCGTGTCTGTCTCCGTTTTTAAAAATTGGGACTACATTTGCTGTCTTCCATACTACAGGTGGTCGCCCTATTTCGATAGATGAGTTGAAGATTGTTGTTAGTGGTACATAATGCCTCTGCTCCCTCTCTCACTGGACCCATGGAGAGATGTTATCCGGCCCCATCGCCTTTGAGGTATCTAGCTCACTTAGCAGCCTCTTCACTTCTTCCTCGGTTGTATGTATTGCGTCCAACACTTGATGGTGTACCCCGCCTCTCCCTCTTTCTGGAGGCTCTTCTGTGTCCACTGTGAACACTTCTTTGAATCTCATGTTGAGCTCCTCACATACTTCACGGTCATTTCTTGTGACCTCCCCTCCTTCCTTCCTCAGCCTGATTACCTGGTCCTTGACTGTTGTTTTCCTCCTGATGTGCCTGTACAACAGCTTTCGGTCAGATTTGGCTTTCACTGCTATGTCATTCTTGTATTGTCTTTGGGCCTCCCTCCTTACCTGTGCATATTCATTTCTGGCTCTATTACTGCTCTCCTTCTTTTCCTGGGTCATTTGCCTTCTATACTTCCATTCTCTAGCACACTTAGTTGGTTTTTGCTTCTCTGCACCTTTTGGTGAACCTCGGGCTCATCCTGGCTTTTTCGATATTCCTGTTACCCTTGGGTACAAACCTCTCCTCAGCTTCCTTGCATATTGTTGTCACACATTCCATCATCTCGTTTACTGACTTCCCTGCGAGTTCTCTGTCCCTCTGAACCCCGTGCAAGAAATTCTTCATGGCTGCGTAGTCCCCTTTCTTGTAGTTTGGCTTCAGTCATCCGGCCCTTCATGCTTCCCTCTCCACTTTTAACTCTACTATGTATTCGATGCTCAGAACCACATGATCACTGGCCCCGAGGGGTCTTTCATGTGTGATGTCCTCAATATCTTCACTACTTAAGGTGAATACTAGGTCCAATCTCGCTGGTTCATCCTCTCCTCTCTCTCTCTGGTAGTGTCCCTTATGTGTTGCTACATGAGGTTTTCCAGTACCACCTCCATCATCTTAGCTCTCCACGTTTTTTGGCCCCAATGTGGCTCCAAGTTCTCCTAATCGATTTCCTTGTGATTGAAGTCACCCATGATCAGTAGTTTTGCCCTGCTCGCATGAGCCCTTCTGGCCACTTCGGCCAGTGAGTCAACCATCACTCTATTACTCTCATCATACTCTTACCTTGGCCTCCTGCTGTTCTGTGGTGGGTTATTCATCACTGCAATGACCACCTTGGGACCCGTTGAAAAGATGGCATCTGTTATCATCCCTGTGAGCTTGGTTTCTGTGAGGGCTATGATGTCCGGTGATGCCTCTTTGACTCTTTCGTGCCACTCCTCCCACTTACTCATTATTCCATCAGCGATGGTGTACCATACCTTCAGTTTCCTCTCCAACACTTTGATTTGTGGGTCTGTGGGGGTGGGGGACCTGGCAGTGTGCTGTGGGATTCTACCCCATATTGTGGGGTATGGGCTGCGACTGTGGATTGTGGGCTGTGTTGGGATAGCATGTTTGGTTGTGGGGTTCTGGGGTGGTTCTGTGTGTGTTTGTTCTTGTTGTTCTGCCCTGCTCTGGTTGTCCTCTGCTGATTCTGTCCTTGTCTCTCTTCGTAGTTCCTTTCGCTTTTGTGTCCTCTCAGCTGCTGTCGTTCTGTTTTTGTTCTGTCTCGGTCTAGGAACACCCTCTTGTATGCTGACGATTCCTTTAGATGTGGTTTCTCTTGCAGGATCCTGTTTCGCATGTTTCTCTCTTGAAAATCAGCTTGACTGGCCGTTTTCTTCCCTTCAAGTACCCCCTATTCTCTGAAAATTTACTATCTCAGGCATGTCCTCTTTGCCTATTTCTTTGAGGATGTTTTCAATCTCCTGTCTTTCTTCCTGCCATCTTTCATTGTGTCATTCCCTCGCTCTCCTGATGCCCATGAATAAACGCTGACTTCTCTCTCCCCTCCTCCCATTGTTTTTCCCTGTGTTTCTGGTTCCCATTTGTACATGGCCTTTTTCTCCCTTATTTTTTCCTGTAGCTCTTGGTGTGTGTACTCACCTATTTGTGGTTGCAGAGGTCGATTCACAGCTCCTGGCCCCGCCTCTTCACTGGCCGCTACCAGTGTGCGTGTGTGCGCGTGCGTGCGTGCGCGCGCGTGTACTCACCTAATTGTGGTTGCAGGGGTCGAGACTCAGCTCCTGGCCCCGTGTGTGCGTGTTATTATTTATTTACAATTGTGTCCTAGGCACATGTCGATTTGACACTAAGCCTGTTGTATATGTGTACTCACCTAATTGTGCTCACCTAATTGTGGTTGCAGGGGTCGAGACTCAGCTCCTGGCCCCGCCTCTTCGCTGTCCGCTACTGGGTCTCTGCTCTCCCTGCTCCATGAGCTTTATCATACCTTGTCTTAAAACTATGTATGGTTCCCGCCTCCACTATATCGTTTGCTAGACTATTCCACTTCCTGACTACTCTATGGCTGAAGAAATGCTTCCTAACATCCCTTTGACTCATCTGAGTCTTCAGCTTCCAGTTGTGCCCCCTTGCTTCTGTGTTCCCTCTCTGGAACATCCTGTCACTATCTACCTTGTCGATTCCCGCAGTATTTTGTATGTCGTTATCATGTCTCCTATAACCCTTCTGTCCTCCAATGTTGTTAGTCCTATTTCCCTCAACCTTTCTTCATAGGACAGTCCCCTGAGTTGTGGAACTAGCCTTGTCGCAAACCTTTGCATTTTCTCTAATTTCTTGACGTGCTTGACCAGGTGTGGGTTCCAGACTGGTGCTGCACACTCTAGTATGGGCCTGACGTACACGGTGTACAGTGTCTTGAACGATTCCTTGTTAAGGTAACGGAACACTAATCTTAGGTTTGCCAGTCGCCCATATGCTGCCGCAGTTATATGGTTGATGTGTGTTTCCGGAGACGTGCTTGGCGTTATACTCACCCCAAGGTCTTTCTCCTTTGATGAGGTTTGTAGCCTTTGTCCACCTAGCCTGTACTCTGTCAGCGGTCTTCTTTGCCCTTCTCCGATCTTCATGACTTTGCATTTGGTGGGATTAAATTCGAGAAGCCAGTTGCTAGACCAGATGTCAAGCTTGTCCAGGTCTCTTTGAAGTTCTGCTTGGTCCTCATCCGATGTGATTCTCCTCATTAATTTCACATCTGCGAACAGAGACACTTCTGAGTCTATCCCGTCAGTCATGTCATTCACATATACCAAGAATAGCACTGATCCTAGGACTGACCCCTGCGGTACACCGCTCGTCACAGGCGCCCACTGTGATACCTCATCGCGCACCATGACCCGTTGTTGCCTCCCTGTGAGGTATTACCTGATTCATTCCAGTGCCCTTTCTGTTATACACGCTTCTTCTTCCAACTTCTTTACTAATCTCATATGAGGAACTGTGTCGAAGGCCTTCCTGCAGTCCAGGAAAATGCAATCAACCCACTCTTCTCACTATTGCCTTACCTCTGTTACTTTATCATAGAACTCCAAGAGGTTTGTTACACAGGATTTGCTTTCCCTGAATCCGTGCTGTCTGGCGTTGATTATCTTGTTCAGCTCCAGATGCTCCACCATTCTTTTCCTGATGATTTTCTCCAAGACTTTGCACACTATACACGTAATTGACACAGGTCTATAGTTTAGTGCCTCTTTTCTGTCTCCTTATTTAAAGATGGGGACTATGTTGGCCTTTTTCCATACCTCAGGAAGCTGCCCAGTTTCAAGGGATGTGTTGAATATTATGGTAAGTGGCACACTCAGTACCTCAGGTCCTTCCCGAAGGACCCACGGGGAGATATTGTCTGGACCCATCGCCTTTGAGGTATCAAGGTCACTGAGTAACTGCTTCACCACCTCCTCAGTTGTGTGTATGCCCTCCAGCACTTGATACATTCCTTGTTGGTGACGCACCCCATCCTGTCTACCCAGCTGCCTTCTTGCGTCCACTGTGAATACTTCCTTAAACCTCGAGTTGAGCTCCTCGCATACCTTGTGTTAGTTACCATTTTGTCCTAGGCACATGTCAATTAGACACTAGGCCTGTTGTATATATGTGTGTGTGTATGTGTATGTAAGGAAACACTTCGAAATGTTTCTGCCCCACCGGGAATTGAACCCGGCCCCTCCGTGCGTCAAGCAAGAGCTTTACCCACTAGGCCACCGGGGTGTGTGTGTGTGTGTGTGTGTGTGTATGCGTGTATGTAAAATACGAGGGAATGTGTAGGAGTGTGTATGACAAGGCGTGGGTGTAGGTGATTAAACTGGCACCAGCGCAGGTTCAAACGTGATTGTGTACAAGCGTAGGTGTAAATTTGAACGAGCATCTTTCCTGGGAGGCCTTGGAGGGCCTCAGTCTAGGCTCTCTATGTTTTTCTGTTCTGACGTTCAGCCTCAGTCAAGGTCTCTCTACATCTCTCTACGTCGAGCGGCAGAACTTTGTATCTCTTTTATCATGCTTTATTTATTGTCTTTGTAATATGTTGTAATTACCTTTGATGAGTTCCGAGAGTTTTTCTACTTCCAGAGCCCGGCCTTGGACCAGGTTCGTCTGGTGCTTGCCTGGCCAACCAGGCTATTATACTGGTTATATTTTATTGTGTGTATGTGTGTGTACTCACCTAGTTGTACTCGCCTAGTTGTGGTTGCAGGGGTCGATTCATAGCTCCTGGCCCCGCCTCTTCACTGGCCTCTACTGGGTCACTCTCCCTGCGCCATGAGCTTTATCATACCTCTTCTTAAAGCTATGTATGGAGCCTGTGTGTGTGTGAGTTATGAGTGTGAGAATTAAGCAGCCTAGAAGAAAGATTAGTAATCTATTCCAAATATTCCTCAAGTTACAGGCAATATTAACATTTTGAATTATTCGCCGAATAATATCCTAAGTATTTTTGAATTTTCACACCGTATATAATTGAAATGTTCAAAATTTAGATAAACTGTCTTGCTAACAAGATGGCCAATCTTACAACATAATGAAAGACTATAAATTTCCTCACAAACCAGTTCTTATCGACAGTGGTAGAATTATTACTTCGGTTTAATAACCTTTCATGGGAAGTTCCTTACGCTGGTGAAGGGCTCTTGATGCAAGGACTTGTGTGCTCTTCCCTTCTTTGGATCAAGTCTGATTGCCTCCCATTATCCAGGTGCTGTATGATCCCTATTGGTTTAGTGTTTTCCCCTAAATATAATCATTTATTAAAGTAGTTCTAAGGATGTCTCTACAGTGCTCAAAATCATCCCAGGAAGGCATTTTATAAATGAAATCAGGAGGGAGAACCTTCTAGAGATAACACTCTACTTACATATGCTCCAGATATGAGCGTGATTTTCGATCCTCTCTGCTAAAAATGTGGTAAGAGAATGCGCATCAAGCACTTTCCAAGTGCCCGGGGCCTTCCAACATTCCCCCTCTTTTAAGTAATATTGCTCCCAAGGACAAGAATCTGACATTTCAAGTAATTATGAATGAAGCCCTAGTTGAAATAACAATAAAGCTTAAATTACTTGATAAATGTTAAGCGTTTACTCTTGCACATTTTGTGAACTTTCTCGGTTTGAAAAATTAACTAAAAACTCAGTAGGAGTTGTAGTAGATGTGAGTTTATGCACATAGGTTTTCCACAGCCTCCTACAAGCAAGAAATAGACGACTTTTCATGCATTGAGGACTCTGCAAATCTCAGAGCGGACATAACCAAGTCTTTAAATGGGACTCAGAAAACAATATGAAGTTCAATGACACAAATTTCAGTTACTCCGCTATGGAAAACTCGACGAAATAGAAACTGGATCGGAGTATTAAACAAATTCCAACCCCATAATATAGAGAAAACCTAATATGAAGAACCTGGGAGTGATAATGTCAAAGAATCTCACTTTCAAAGATCACAACAATGTGTCTACCACATCTGCTAGGAAAATGGCAGGATGGATAATAAGAACCTTCGAAACTTGTGATGCCAAACCAAAGACGATTTTTTTTTCAAATTTTCATGTCCTGTCTTGGTTGGAATACTGCTGTACACTAACGGTCCCTTTCAATGCACGTAAAATTGCAGACCTGAAGAATATACAGAGAACTTTTACGTATAAGAACAATAAAGCACCTAAATTACCTGACACGGTTGAAGTCCCTTAACCTATACACCTTGGAACGCTGGCGAGAAAGATAAATGACAATATACACTTTGAAAATCCTAAAGGGACTAGTCCCAAATCTTCACACGGAAGCCACTCCCTACGAAAGCAAAAGGCACGGCAGGCAGTGCAACATCACAACAAAAAGCAGGGTTGCCTTGAGTACACTAAAAGACAACACAGTTAAGTGTCAGCGGCCCAAGATTTTTCAGATCCCTCCCAACATACGTAAGGGGGATTACCAATAGACCTCCATTACACACCAGGTTTACTCCAGGTATACCTCTCAAGTCCTTTGGTAAAGCAACCAGTCACTCTTGCCGATGAGACGATAGTCAGTCACTGGCGACCCAGTATTCACTGCATGATCTTCCAGAGGAAGGAAATTATTGGTTGTTTTGATAGTCTCAAAACTAGGACCTCCCCGACGACTTCTACCACACTGAAAGATGTCTCCTCAAATTTATATTTATGATAATCTTTCTCGGATGTCACTCAAGTAGGGCCTTTCAACCTCAGCTCTGGCGTCCTAAGTTTCTTATGACCCCCCTTCCTACATTGTTAATTCCATGAGACGTCTTTCTGATCACTGGGTATATCCAAGTTCCTGAGGTGTGAGTAGAGTTCTCTTATTTCTTTAACTCTCTTTTTAACATAAGGAAGTTTGGATTTGTTGTTTTAAACTCAATATTTGCTCTGAGTCTGCAGCTCTTGCAATAAATATAATAATACCCTCAGTAATAATGCAGTTAATTCCAGCTTTGACATGGCGCATTCCTTTATAGGTGCAATTAATTATAGGTGTAATTAATAATAGGTGCAATTAATTATAGGTGCAATTAATAATAGGTGCAATTATTTATAGATTAAATTAATAATATGACTGATTATTAGATTCTGTATAAGCTGCTTACCTTGTGCAAATGATGAGGTATCGCAAAATACACGGAGATTAAAAAATAAAAATTGAGCTTCCCACAAATCAGCTAAAGTCAAATTCACTCAATCTCTGTAGGTCTTTGCTGACGATCTTTGATTTTTGAGAGAGATTTCGGCAGGAAATCATTCAAATATAATTCAAAGAACCAAGCATTATGCACTAACACCGTCTCTCGGATCGTCCTAGTCGAAAACATTCGCAATGGTTCAAGAATGGCTGGTACTTTACTTAGCTTTCTCTCAACTCTAGCTATATGCTTTATTGTCAGCTATTCATTACCAAGGTTTACTTTATTTCAGTCTTCTTGTAATCTCAGTAATCCTGTTCTACCAGGCCTCGCAACATTGAATTATTTGTTATCTACTCTCTCCACCTCTTGTTGGCTAATTACATCTCTTGATTGCTTTCATTATAAATAAATACCAATAACTTCTCAACTGACGTGGTATCTTGCACATTATTTACATGAAACTGTACAACTGATAAGATGATAATCAATGTGAACTTGTGGCACAAACAATATGGCTTTAGAGATAAGCGGGATACATGTGGAACAGCTAGGTATCTTTATTGTGAATCTTCTACCTACATAATAGGTTTTTCAGTTAGGTACAAAATATTGCAAATAAGGAGACAGAAGTAGTGGAGAGGTAACACTGTGAACAGTTTAACAACTTCAAAATAGTAGTAAGATATGGTCATTCTCCTTCCTAAAGATGCATTCAGCTTCATGGTCTTTAATAATATGGCTTTAAATCTGTTTTATATCCAGTTCCTAGTTTATTAATATTTTTCATTCACAAAAACCAGGTATAATTGTTCTGTCCAAATCTTTAGGAACTCGTCCCTTAATATCTAAGTCAGAGACGGTCCTGTAAATAATAACATTTAAGGTAATTACCATACGTGGTACCTAATTCTCGTTTACTACATTTCTGGTGTCAGAAACATTCGCAATAAATCCTAGTGTCAACTGTTCTTCAACAATATTATCATACTTATCAATGTGTCCCTCGCGAATTCAATTGTCTCGGGGTTTTCTTAAAATGAGTAACCCTGGACGATGTGGTTTCCATGGCAATCACACGCAGCATCGACCTTAATACAGTAAATCTTAAATCTTCACATTATTTAAAAAAAACATTGCTAGTAGTTTCATGATCCTGATGTTATTGCTACATGTCGAATGCTACTTGATTCTTATATAAGCCAGATACAGCAGCTAATGGTCTGCAGCCTTGCCACCTAAAATCCTGTGTGTGTGTGTGTAACTGATTTATGTGCACTTCAATTTTTATTACTATCGTTGACTTTACTACTGATTTTGTTAATTCACTTCCTGCTGGAGTTGTTTTGCAAATTTTGGAGGAATTTTACTGGATATAAAATGACCAGCAGGAGACCTATATTGGAAACTACTCTCCTTTTACACCAGGCAGGCAGGCAGGCAGGCAATTAATCAAGAAGGTAAGCAGGCGAGCGATAAGGTAGAGAAGCGGGCGGCATTTTCTTTTTTTCTTTTTTTTTTTTTGGCAGGGAATAGGACAGGCAGGCAAGAAAACTGGTAGTTTGGCAGTTCACAATATGGACAGGAAGACAGGTAGACAGGCAGCCAGGTAGGCAGACGAGCAAGAAGGTAGGCAGGGAGAGACAGGCATATATTTAGGCAGGGAGGCAGGCAGACTAGCAAGCAGGTAGGCAGGCAGGGAGATAGGCATACAGATAGACAGGGAGGCAGGTAGATAGACAGGCACACAGGCAGATGGGCAGGCAGGATAGCAAGCAGGCGGTCAGGAAGGAAGACAGGCAAGCAGACAGGCAGGAAGACAGACACACAGACAGACAGGCAAGCGGAGAGACAGGCATTCAGACACGCAGTCAGACGGATAGGAAAATGGGCAGGTGGGAGAGGGGATCGTCTCTGGGGTTGTCAACAGTATTCACGGGAACACAATAAAGGAAACAAACTCTGGCAGCATGTCATCCGTGTCAGAACAAACTCACTGTAACAAGCCGCTTCCAAAAGATAAATATATCTAACTTTTATATATATGTATTACTACTGCATATACGTCTGGGTCGTTACTCTGTATATTCGCAACGCTTTTATTCATTAGTAAAATAAAAAAAATAAAAAGTAACATGCGTAACTGCAAAATCAACAAATGTAATTAATTCTTTCTATAAATTACGAGAATGGTACAAGCTCTCTCAGAAAAATAGCTCTTTTTTCCAGTTCAGTCAGTGACTTCAGCAGTCTTATCAATATCTCCTCAAACGGCTTTTTTTGTAAAAAGATCGTGTCCTTAAATCTAGCAAAACACTTGTATTACATAAAACCAAGAGGATGCTCGCTCTGGGAGATCAGTCCTTGAGGATGCTCAAAGAGTTCTAGATTTAAAGTCTTTTTATAGTTTGTCATCCCACTGTATTGAGTAGTGCAATTTTTGTACAGATTCAAAATGCTTAGGTGTTCCCAATATTAGATCTGAGGAATGGTACTCTGCCATCCCTGAGAGTTTCCTAGCAATGAAGAAAATTTATGGTTGCCGCCGTACATGGGTTAAATCGTTACATCATATTACTGCACATATAAATCCTGTCAAACACCTTTAACTACATGGAATTTATGCACCTGGAAAAGAGAGAAGTGTAGAGGAGAGAGAGAGAAAGATTTTGGAAGATGTTGAGTGAGTGGGGAGTTTTGAACCAAATGAGAGAGTACTTGTTATGGGAACTGATGGGATATGACAGAAATGTTAAAAGCAGAGGATATAATTTAGGAGTAGTTGGTACTATTGTTCAATAAATGTCTGAAAGTGGGGAAGGTACCTAGGGATTGGCAGGGAGTGTGTATAGTTCCTTTATATAAAGGTAAGGGGGAGAGAAGAAATTGTACAAATTATTGAGGATTAAGTTTACTGAGTATACCAGGTAAAGTGTATGGTAGGGTTATTATTGAAAGAATTAGAGGTAAGACAGAGCAGGATTGCAGATGAACAATGAAGCTTTAGAAGGGGGTAGGGGATGTGTAGATCAAGTGTATAGATTGAGGCATATAAGTGAACCATATCTAGATAAAGGTAGGAAAGTTTTTATTGCATTTATGGTTTTAGAAAAGGCCTATGATAGGGTGGATAGGGCAGCAATGTGGCAGATGTTGCAAGCGTATGGAATAGGTAGAGGGAGATTACTTCCCAGTAAAAGTAGGTCTTAGACAAGGATGTGTAATGATGGGGTTATAAAAGAAGTAAATGCTAGGGTGATGGGGAGAGGGAAGGGATTAAATTATGGGGAATCAAATACAAAATGGGAGTTGACAGTTACTTTTTGCCCTATGATACTGAGCTTTCGGGAGATTCTAGAGAAATTGCAAACGTTAGTGAACGAATTTGGGAGTGTGTGTAAAGGAAGAAAATTGACAGTGACCATAGATAAAAGTTAGATGAGGGTATCAAACGAGTTAAGTAAAGAAAAAGTGGATATCACATTGGAGAGAGGAAGTTTGGAAGGAGTGAATGTGTTTTGATATTTGGGAGAAGATTTGTTAACAGATGGGTTTATGAAGGACGTTGTTAACCAAAGAATTGATGAAGGAAAAAAGAAAGAGTGGTGGACTGAGATATTTGTGGATGCAAAAAACGTTATCCATGATGGCAAAGAATGGAATGTACGAGAGTATAGTGGTACCAACACTCTTATATGGGTGGTGTGAAGCATGGGTTGTAAATGTTGCAGCGAGGAGGCTGGAGACTGTGAAGATGTCGTGTTTAAGGGCATTGTGTGGTGTAAATAATTTGCAGAGAATTCGTGATGTGGAGATTAGGAGGTGTGGAATTATTAAAAGTGTTAATCAAAGGGTTGAAGAGGGTTTGTAGAGGTGGTTTGGTCATTTAGAGAGGATGGAGCAAAACAGGATGGATAACTTGGTGGGTGTATAAATCTGTAGTGGAGGGAGGAAAGGTAGAGGTCGTCCTAGGAAAGGATGGATGGAGGGGGTAAAATAAGGTTTTGCGTCAAGGGGCATGGACATGCAGCAATCATGTGTGAGAGTGTTAGATAAGAGCGAATGTAGAAGAATGATTTTTGGGACCTGACGAGCTGTTGGAGTGTGAGCAAGGTAACTTTTTATGCAGGGATTCATGGAAACCGGTTAGCCAGATTAAAGTCCTGGAGGTGGGAGGTACAAAGCCTGCACTTTAAAGGAGGGGTTTTGGATACTGTCTGTTTGGAGTGACCTCTAAACTGTCGTATTTGGGCGCCTCTGCAAAGACATTGATTATAAGTGAATGATGGTTAATGAAGAATGCATCTTCCTACAGAGTAGGAGGTATTTACTAGGTTCCATGCACTTCATGTCTGCTCTCGTATATAGGGTAGACGGGTCAACCGCTAGAAACTAGATTAGCCCAACATCAGTTCTCGATTAGGAAGATGCATGTTCTTTAACCATGTTCTTGCAATCACCCACAAAGCTGGGCAGGAGCTCAGGTCGTTGTACCCAACAGTTCTGTCACTGAGAAAAATAAAATTGAAACCTTTCTTCAAACATAATGACTGCTATTTAGTACAGTCAACCACACACGCGCTTAAGCCGTATTGCTCATGCAATGTGGCTTTGTGAGTATTTGGAAAGTAAAGCATGGTAGCACTGAACTAATGTCTCAAAACGTGCCCTACACATAAATAACAAAAAAGGCACAATACCGTGACGGGAACACACACACACACACACACACACACACACACACACACACACACACACACACACACACACACACACACACACACACACACACATGCCCCGATGGCATGGTGCATGCCCCGATGGCATGGTGGCTAGCTCTCTTGCTTCACGCACGGAGGGCCCGGGTTCAATTCCCGGCGGGGCCGAAACATTTCGAAGTGTTTCGTTACACACACACACACACATACATACAACAGGCCTAGTGTCAAATCGACATGTGCCTAGGACAAAATGGTAACTAACAACCCGCTCTTCTATGTGTGGGTTGTGTGTGTGTTGCCCTACACATATCGCCTATCAGATAGCCTGTCTTGCTTGTTTTTTCACCGATCATGGAGAATTTAAAGATTCAAGGTAATTTAAAGATTCAACTCCCATTGCTTTACGTTTTCTTTTTAGAACATAAGAAAGAAGGAACACTACATCAGACCTACTGGCCCATGCGAGGCACGTCCAATTCTCCCACGGCTTAAGCCAATGCCTTAACCTAGTCAGGTCAGTCACATTCACTTAATTAAGGAAGGAACACGGCATCTGACTTAGTAGCACAAGCTAGTCAGGTCCAACTCACACCCACCCACACCCACTCATATTTATCCAACTTATTTTTAAAACTACACAACGTTTTAGCTTCTATGACGGTACTCGGGAGTTTATTCCACTCATCCACAACTCTATTACCAAACCAGTGCTTTCATATATGATTCCTGAATCTGAATTTATCCAACTTAAAGCCATTACTGCGAGTCCTGTCTAGGCTAGATATTTTTAGCACGCTATTTACATCCCCTTTATTAATTCCTGTGTTTATGTAGGTAGACTTAGAAAATATAAAACACTTTAACAAACTGTATATGAACTTAAGTTAAAATGTGTGGGAAAGCAGTTACTAATATCATATTAATAGGCTGGTATCCGGAAAATGTCATTGAAGTCAATTCTGATAATTTTCAATGGTTTTGAGGTGTTGACAGGTGGATAGTAGGAAATACATAGAAATCCTCATAAATATTTTGAAGTACTCAAGAATCCTCAAATACTCAGGAATTTGAAAACTCATATCGATTATTTTCTTTAGTGAAGCAGAGTCGACTGGTATGAGTTAAGGATAGTCAGAAATAATAATAAAAAAAAACTTTCAGTATTATCTTGAAATACCGATGAATTATTGGAAGTACTTCAGTACTCAAGTACTTAGGAATACGTAAACCAACAGTAACAATACTCCATAGGAAGCTAGTCAATAGGAATGTAATAAAGAATGTTCAGAATAATTTCTATAAGAAATTACTATCAACAACCCATATTTCGAGAACATTTTGGAAACTTACGATGCAGGTGGCAAACAGAAATATAGGTTACATACGTTACTCCAACGCTACACACAAAACTAAGTTGTTTGTGTTTGTGGAAATACCATCCAATACATGGTGAAAGTGGTTGCTGTAGTTTTGGACAGAGGCACAGTGTGTAGGTGACCCTGTAAACACCTCCAACTACGCTGGACGGTGTATTCTTGATCAACCTGTTCTTCATTCTCTCGGTATTCTTTAAGACAATATTATATTTTGAATCTTTCAAGTGCATCACACAGGTTGGCTAAATTTTCATTGTAGGGTAAAACAAGCACATTCTTCCTGTGAATGAATGGTTCAGAGAACCGACGAGTTGGTAAATTAGACACATATGCAACACTTGGGTATCTTTATTGAGGAAACGTTTCGCCACACAGTGGCTTCATCAGTCCATACAAAGGAGAATCGTGAAGAACAGGAGGAGTGTGAGGTTGTCATATGCTCATATGCTGTTATTCTATTCAAGATTGATGGACTGACAACATCGACTCAAGATTGAGGGACTGACAACCTCACACTCCTCCTGTTCTTCACGATTCTCCTTTGTATGGACTGATGAAGCCACTGTGTGGCGAAACGTTTCCTCAATAAAGATACCCAAGTGTTGCATATGTGTCTAATTTACCAACATTCTTCCTGGGAGGCACTTCTCGAGGGTTAAGTCCTGTAGCAAGTCTTCCTAGCTGAAAAAAACGCCTTTTCCTGAAAGCACCTATGATATCTCAATTTTGGAGTTGTGTTAAAAATCTTATTAATAACATCTTCTAAATGTTTAGGGTTTAAAAACTACAAAGCTTTCAAGAACACATCTGTTATTTCTAGTTTCATGAATGAAATAATAGTGAATGTATGGTGACACTAAGCTGACTTCCTGTTATCTATTTTAGGCTCATTAGTGAACTTAACTAAAGGTGCTAAGCCAGTAAGTCTAAGTAAGAGCGTATCAATATTTTGATATCTCAGCCATAGTAAGATAACATCTACGTATCTAAACCAATTTGCATCACTTGGAAGGATATCTTTAAAAAGTCTTATCTCATAGAATTTCACGAATAAATTGCTTAATAGGGGAAGGGTGGGTTTCCCATAACCATACCTTTTTATCTTCAATATACAAAAATTACAATCCATAGCTCACAGTTTAATTAATTCAATATTTACATTCATCGGGTAAGGCGTATAGAAATTTCCCAGCTCTTCTTTAATTAAGATGCATTAATATATCAGAGACAGAGACTCTGGTGACCAATGCTGTGACATGAAATCTCATGGGAGTTGAGTGACGTTAAAGATTTAAGAGATTTATTCGAGGGTACTATACCAATTTTTATACGTAAATTTTGTTAGGTTTTAATTATAAAAATACCCTCATACTTTTGTTTTTAAAATTATCCCATAACTTCTAGACATTTTGAGAGAGAAACATTTTAAGACCCATGCGGGTTTACAGTTTGTTCTAAGAATATACTAAGCAAATCTCTCATAAGTGGCTTCTGCATACTAGAAAATTGAAATAGGCAGAGGGACGGGGTGGCACCAGTGCCATGATGTTGCAAGTTATGTTGATATCTTGTGATGGTGTTGATGTTTTATTTCTTGCAGTTGTTAGTTGTTATAGTTGTAGTTGAAGTTTAGTTTGTTGTAGATGTTGATGCTTGTAGTTGTAATGTAGATATGTTTATGCTGATGTCGAGTTCATGTTTGTTGTAGTTTGTTTTATTTGTTGCAGATGATGTTTGTAATTGTTATATTAATATATCTTTGTTGATGTTATCTTTTTTAGTCGATGTAGATTACATTAATGTTACTGCTGGTTTATGCTTATGTTATTGTGGTTGTCTGATATTAATGTGATGAAATATGATGTCACGATGCGCAATGATGTTGTAGTTCCTGTTATGATTTTGTAGACATAATATTTTTCTGTAGTTTTTTCAAGTTATGTTTTTTTTGTAGGCGGTCGATGTTATGTTTTCTTCAATGTAATTGCTGTGATGTTATCGAAAACGTTGTAGGTGTTGTTATTGAAATTTGTCTTGTTGGTTAATGTGTTAAGTAAAAGGACACAAATGTGTATAAAGTACAGAAAAGCTTTGTGTCACACTTAAAGGATCATGTATGTTAATTATGAGTTCTGCAACGGTGAACACCAATGACTTTAACATACAATCTTTGAAATAAAGACGTAATTTCTCCCCTATTTTCATTAACCTCTACATGAAAAAGGACATGAAAAATCCTACATAAAAATCCACCAGATGAATATGTATAGCGAAATATATAAAATTAAAAAAAATCAAGAAGAAACAAAATCTACACTAAGTATGAAGGAATGAACAATACGGAAAGAAGAAAAAAATAAATATTAGGGTGATAAACCATGTCCATGTAGTCGACCTTGAAGGCACTTGCGCCGGATGTGGGCAGCCCAAGAACTGGAGGTTAACCGGCTGACGGCCAGGCTGGCTGGTGGGCAGGACATTATGCCTGTGACGTAATCGAGGGTTTTCCAACCTCTGAACGTTTATAGTTACTCATGAAGCTGGTCAGGATATCCGGTGGTTTGCGTTCACCTGCATCTCACTACACAAGTAGAACCTAGTGGTAACTAGAATTAAAACTGCTGCTATACAGAGCTGACTGGCTGCCAATGTAATATTATGAGTGGTTGCAAAAGAAGAAATACGAAAAAATAGAGATAATTTCTATCCCTTATCATCCATCTACTTGTATCCCACCAAAAATTCTATTCTGCTTTACAATACTTTCCTCAAATATCCGGATAATGGATGACAGAACTTATTCTAGACAGAAGAACTTAGTGGTCAGCAGACAGCCTCGGTGTGAGCCTAAAAGTTCTTACATGGAAGAGAACTCAAACCAATACGAGTTCAGTTTTGGGCAGCTCACCTCGTGCCGTGTTTTGCTGCAAGCCATTTCATTTCTAGTGTATACGTATTCATAACACAATTACCTATTTCTATCAGTTAAGTGTTCTTAACTCGCATAATGAGGGACCACGGATCGATCTCGGGTTGGGTGAATCTTGGGCATTTTTCCATACATCTACCCGCGTTCACCTGGTAGTTAGCAGGTATCTGGGTTTTAATCGACTGGTGTGTGAGTCGCTTCCTGGAATGACAATATAAAGGACCACTTCACTGGGTTTTCCTGGATGGCTAACACTCCAGGTTAAAAATCAGAAAAAACACTTATTTTAACAGACTTTTTTCCACTAATGAGACTCGGATTAATCTAACTATTATTCAGAAATAGAGACTTCTGCAACATTATTTATATAAGTTGAAATATAGATATTCAACAATTGAAATTGAAGAAACATTGACTTGAATGAAATCTTACCATCTTACCGATAATTTAATTCAGACCATCTTCAGTTTTTGCAACAGTTTTCATAGAGCAGAAAAAAATAATCTT
Source organism: Cherax destructor (assembly GCA_009830355.1). Taxonomy (NCBI): domain Eukaryota; kingdom Metazoa; phylum Arthropoda; class Malacostraca; order Decapoda; family Parastacidae; genus Cherax; species Cherax destructor. The sequence continues at coordinate 20,723 of WNWK01006922.1, read as the reverse complement.
ATGATTATATGACAGCAAGGAGAAGATGCTCTTATTTCACCTAAGCTTTCAGAATCTGTTACAGAAACATTGTGTGTGCATATATATATATATATATATATATATATATATATATATATATATATATATATATAGGAAGTACAGTGCCGGCACTCTGAAGGAGGGGTGTTAATGTTGCAGTTTTTTAGCTGTAGTGTAAGCACGCCTCTGGCAAGACAGTGATGGTGTGAGTGATGATGAAAGTTTTTCTTTGTCGGGCCACCCTGCCTTGGTGGGAAACGGCCTATGTGTTAATAAAAAAAAAGTGTGTGTGTGTACTCACCTAGTTGTTGTTGCAGGGGTCGTCATAGCTCCTGGCCCCGCCTCTTCACTGGCCGCTACTAGGTCTCTCTCCCTTCGCCATTAGCCTTATCATACCTCTTCTTAAAGCTATGAATGGATCCTGCCTCCACTACATGGCTTCCCAAGATATTCCACTTCCCGACCACTCTGTGACTGAAGAAATACTTCCTAACATCCCTGTGATTCATCTGAGTCTTCAACTTCCAGCTTTGCCCCCTTGTTGCTGTGTCCCATCTCTGGAACATTCTGTCTCTGTCCACCTTGTCAATTCCTCTCAGTATTTTATATGTCGTTATCATGTCCCCCCTTACTCTCCTGTCCTCCAGTGTCGTCAGGTCGATTTCCCTTAACCTCTCCTCGTAGGACATACCCCTTAGCTCCGGGACTAGTCGTGTTGCAAACCTTTGCACTTTCTCTAGTTTATTTATGTGCTTGGTTAGGTGAGGGTTCCAAACTGGTGCTACGTACTCCAGTATGGGCCTAACGTACACAGTGTACAGGGTTCTGAACGATTCCTTATTAAGATGTCGAAATGCTGTTCTTAGGTTTGCTAGGCGCCCGTATGCTGCAGCAGTTATTTGGTTGATGTGCGCCTCAGGAGATGTGTCTGGTGTTATACTCACCCCAAGATCTTTTTCCTTGGGTGAGGTTTGTAGTCTCTGGCCCCTAGACTGTACTCTGTCTGCCGTCTTCTTTGCCCTTACCCAATCTTCATGGCTTTGCTCTTGGTGGGATTGAACTCCAGGAGCCAATTCCTGGACCAGTCCTGCAGCCTGTCCAGATCCCTTTGTAGTTCTGCCTGGTCCTCGTCCGATTGAATCCTTCTCATCAACTTCACATCATCTGCAAACAGGGACACTTCGGAGGTTATTCCTTCCGTCATGTCATTCACAAATACCAGAAACAGCACCGGTCCTAGGACTGACCCTTGTGGAACCCCACTCGTCACAGACGCCCACTCTGACACCTCGCCACGAACCATGACTCGCTGTTGTCTTCCTGACAGGTATTCCCTGATCCATTGCAGTGCCTTCCCTGTTATCCCTGCCTGGTCCTCCAGCTTTTGCACTAATCTCTTGTGTGGAACCGTGTCAAACTCCTCCTTACAGTCCAAGAAAATGCAATCCACCCACCCCTCTCTCTTGTCTTACTGCTGTCACCCTGTCATAGAACTCCAGTAGGTTTGTGACACAGGATTTCCCGTCCCTGAAACCGTGTTGTCTGCCGTTGTACTCACCGTGTGTACTCACCTATTTGTGGTTGCAGGGGTCGATTCATAGCTACTAGGTCCTCTCTCTCCCTGCTCCATGAGCTTTATCAAACCTCGTCTTAAAACTATGTATGGTTCCTGCCTCCACTACGTCGCATTCTAGGCCATTCCACTTCCTGACAACTTTATGACTGAAGAAATACTTCCTAACATCCCTTTGACTCATAGGAGTCTTCAACTTCCAATTGTGACCCCTTGTTTCTGTGTCCCATCTCTGAAACATCTTGTCTCTGTCCACCTTATCTATTCCTCGCAGTATTTTATATGTCGTTATCATGTCTCCCCTAACCCTCCTGTCCTCTAGTGTCGTCAAGCCGATTTCCCTTAACCTTTCTTCGTAGGACAATCCCCTTAGCTCTGGGACTAGTCTTGTTGCAAGACAAGACTAGTGTGTGTGTGTACTCACCTAATTGTGGTTCCAGGGGTCGAGACTCCGCTCCTGGCCCCGCCTCTGCATTGTCCGCTACTGCGTCTCTGCTCTCCCTGCTCCATGAGCTTTATCATACCTTGTCTTAAAACTATGTATGGTTCCCGCCTCCACTATATCGTTCGCTAAACTATTCCACTTCCTAACTACTCTATGGCTGAAGAATTGCTTCCTAACATCCCTCTGACTCATCTGAGTCTTCAGCTTCCAGTTGTGTCCCCTTGTTTCTGTGTTCCTCTCTGGAACATCCTGTCACTGTCTACCTTGTGGATTCCCCGCAGTATGTGTGTGTGTGTGTGTGTGTGTGTGTGTGTGTGTGTGTGTGTGTGTGTGTGTGTGTTGTGATGAATAAGTAAAACTGGTCAATTACCAACAACTCTTTTAAAATGAAGTCATTTCTGAAATTTTCTCTTATTCGTTTAAAGATATATATTTTTCATTAATACATTGATAATCTTGTACCAAAAGCACCTTAGAAAACTTACCTAACCTTATTATAACAAGCGCAATTTAATTTAGCCTAATCCAACTAAATATATTTTAAATAAGTTTACAATAAATTAATAATAATCAAACATAATGAAATAATTTTTTTCGTTAGGTTCAGAATGATTTTTGCGAAAATATTGCATACACAAATATTCGCTTTATATATATATATATAATATATATATCTATATATATATATATATATATATAATATATATATCTATATATATATATATATAATATATATATATATATATATATATATATATATATATAATATATATATCTATATATATATATATAATATATATATATATATATATATAATATATATATATATATATGTCGTGCCGATTAGGTAAAACTTGTGATTTTGGCTTAAATAGCAACGCTCACCTTGCCATATAATACAAGTGAAAATTTGTGTATGCAATAATTTAGTCAAAATCATTCTGAACATAACGAAAAAAATATATTGCATTGTGTTTGTTTATTATTAAATTAATGTAAACGTATCTAAAATATATTTAGTTGGGTTAGGCTAAATTAAATTGGCTTGTCATAATAAGGTTAGGTAAGTTTTCTAAGTTCCTTTTGGTATAAAATTATAATTTTTACGGGTAAGAGAAAATTTTAGAAAGGACTTGATTTTAAATGAGTTTTGCTAATTGACCAGTTTTACCTATTAGGCACGATATATATATATATATATATATATATATATATATATATATATATATATATATATATATATATATATATATAATGTCGAGCCGATTAGGTGAAACTTGCAATTTTGGCTGAAATAGCAATGCTCTTCTTGTTGAATAAGGCAAGCGATTTTTTTTTTTTTTTGCAATAATTTCGCAAAAATCATTCTGGACCTAACAAAAGAAATATATTTCATTGGGTTTGTTTTTTATTAAATTATATTAAACTTATCTAAAATATATTTAGTTTGATTAGGCTAAATTAAATTGCTATTGTTGTAATAAGGTTAGGCAAGTTTTCTAAGGTTCTTTTTGTACAAAATTATTAATTTTTAGATTAGCATAAATGAAAAAAATATATCTTTAAACGTATTAGATAATTTTTTAGAAAGGACTTAATTTTAAGAGTTCGGCACGACAACTAATCCAACTAAATATACTTTAGATAAGTTTACAATAATTTAATAATAAAAACACAATGAAATATGTTTAGTTGTGTGGTTGATCAAACTGTGTATCAAGATCAAGACATAAACCAGGAAACCCAGTGCGTCCTATTATAAGTTCAGTTGGCTCAGCAGCATATAACTTATCTAAATGGCTGGTTAAACTTTTAACTCCCATGGTTGGTAGGATCTCGGAGGCGCATATTACAAATAATGTTGACCTTACTGAAAAGCTTCAGAAATTCAATGTTTTGTGAGTTTTGATGTCACAGCTCTGTTTACCAGAGTCCTTTTCTCTCACTTGTTTACGTACCTTGAAGAGGAACTAGACTGATTAAATTTTGTGTTATGGATTGCAAGTTTGTGTTTGAAGGCAAGTACTATGCTCAGAAGCAGGGCATGGCTATGGGAAATCCCCTCAGCTTCTTACTCAGCAACCTGTATATGGAATTCTGAGACTAGACTACTTAATGATATTCTAACAAATAATGCTAGGTGGTTCAGATACGTAGATGTACTTTGCCTTTGGTCTAGAGATCACAACATTGATGAGTTCCTACCTAAACTTAATGGTCTGGTACCTTCTATTAAGTTCACAGTAGAGCATGAAATAGATAACACTCAACAGGAAGACCACCAATGTGTCATTATACATTTATTATTATTCTAATCATGAATCTAGGGTTAAAAGGAGTGTTTTTCTTACAATGTTCCCGAGAGGTTTGCGTATCTACAGTCCTGAGTATTTAGAAGATGAAATCAACAAGATATTTAACATAGCCACAAAACTGAGATATCCCAGGGATTTTGTTGAGAAGGCCCTACTGTGAGGTAGGAAGACTTTCTACAAGACTGAATCTAAGGAAACGCCTGACATACATACATACTACATACAGGTATCTTAATGCTACAGGTGGTCTAGGTGTGCTGTAATACAGACTACAACCTGAGTGATATAACAGTAGTAAGGAAGTAGTCATCGGGGTTCATTTAGGTATGGGTGCCACATGTGCCATCATCCTAGGATAGCCCCCAAAAAAATGGGGAGTGACTTGTTGAGGTCCTAACCCATCTAGGTACAGCAGTACAAGGTACACATAGTTGATTGCAACATGGTGATTGCAACTACTTTAGAGGTTTACTGAATTAGGTTGTTAGTAATATTATGATAATGATAATAATAATGATATTAGTAGATGATAGTGGATAATAATGATAGTAATGGTGTTAAAAAAATTAGGAATTGCCTAGATATTATAAGAAAGAAAAGGCTGAACAGGAGAATTCACATAGGCATGTTAATTGACAGAGTATTTCCAGAATATTCTGGAATGTTCTGCGACACCGGTTGACAAAATGAGGGATTTATTCCCTCTTATTTCATTAGTTAGAAGGTTCTTCACATTAACTACATTTTGTATGTAAATGATCCACTATTGTACTGTAACTTACGTCACATGACCTGTTCCCTGGGGTTAGAAGCTTAGGGCTGGCTATTAACTATCTCCTAGATATTTTACCTTAAGCTATCTGCAAACTGTGGGACCAACTCCACACGATCCCACATGGGGTGGGGTGGGGGGACCGGTGTGTGGTTGGCATTCCGCTGGGCTTCTCTACACCAGTCAGAGGCTGGTGCCACCGCGCTACCATACTTTGAAAAACTTACCCGATTTCTCCTGTTGCCCTTGCAACATTGCACAGCTCCTGATGCACTGAGAAGTGTGAAAGTACTTGAGCTAAAGATTTCCACCCCTCTACCCCGTGGCTTGTCTTGCATTGTTAAGATCGCCTGTCTGCGATTGTTTATATATAGTATATATGTCGTGCCGATTAGGTAAAACTGGTCAATTAGCAAGAACTCATTTAAAATTAAGTCCTTTCTAAAATTTTCTCATATACGTTTAAAGATATATTTTTTTTCATTTATGTTAATGTAAAAAAATTTAATTTTGTACCAAGAGAAACTTTGAAAACTTACCTAACCTTATTATAACAAGCGCAATTTAATTTAGCCTTACCCAACTAAATATATTTTAGATACGTTTACAATAATTTAATAATAAACAAACACAATGAAATATATTTTTTTCGTTAGGTTCAGAATGATTTTTGCGAAATTATTGCATACATAAATTTTCGCTTGTCTTATATGGCAAGATGAGCGTTGCTATTTAAGCCAAAATCGCAAGTTTTACCTAATCGGCACGACATATATATATAGTATATATATATATATATATATATATATATATATATATATATATATATATATATATATATATATATATATATATATATATATATATATATATACACATACATACATTATCTCTTGAACTACAACAGACTGCATTAAAGTATAGAGGACTTTAGCCACTCATCCAGATTTGGGATCTACATTTAAAAATTTTATTCTGACCTAATCTAACCTCTTTTTCTCCACTTTCATTCTGTCCACTGCCCCATATATTTTCCCTCACACATGACTCCCGAAATCGTAATGAAACTATTGGAAAAAAAAAAAAGCATACCACGGGTGGGGATAGAACCCGCGATTCAATCCCCGCCCGTGGTATTGTTTCCCTCACACATATTTTCATCTTTATAATGTATAATTAAATGAGTATCCTTGTATTTTATATGATGTGTTTTTATAACTGTGTAAACTTTTTTCTCTGAGGAATTTTGAATAAAATTAAATTCATTAATATATGTTGGTCACTAATTTGTCATATTCTTCATAATTTATGCAATCATTTCACTTCATATACACTCATGTTTCACATAAATCAAGCGTAATGGCACAACTACGACTAATTACTGTAGTAACACAGTGATGACACGGCCACTTGAACTGAGTTTTGTATATTTGTTCAACAATTCCAGGACGGGTAATGGTTTGAATGACGTCATAATTTAATATTGTGACAATTAGTAACAGTTGTCAGTTATTTGTTAGCAGATCCCTGAGGTGATGTCATTATTGTGGTGGTTGTGACACTGTTGATGGTTAGTGAATGTTTGTGTGCCTGCCCAGGATGGATGTTCCCTTGAGTTATAGATGAATGTTAGTGTGGTGTGCCTGCCTGTTTGCCTAGGATGGATGTTCCTCAGTGTTATAGATGAATGTTAGTGTGGTGTGCCTGCCTGCTTGCCTAGGATGGATGTTCCTCAGTGTTATAGATGAATGTTAGTGTGGTGTGCCTGCCTGCTTGCCTAGGATGGATGTTCCTCAGTATTATAGGAATCAGCTTTGTTATTGACCCTTTATGTCCTAATTAAGTTTCGTCATATAGGAACAACACCAATAATTAATAAGAGGATTTTCAGTTAATCGAAGAGTTACAAGATATTTATTAAAAATATATTTTTATAAAGCCTATCTACTGTGAGTTATTCTTTGGCCCGTAAAAGAATGACAATGTCTTATGGCCAGAATGATACTATTAATAACCAAAATTCATTTGCTAAAGATCATCTGCAGCCCAAAGTCAATACGTGAAGAAATCTTTTTTAAATTGCTAATGATCTAAAATCTTTTCAGATTTATTTTAGATCAAGGACAATCAACCAGGACAATAAACCTTATTCAACTAAAAATATGTTGGATCTCCCTTACCTTACCCCAACTCTTACCATCAACTAACACTATAGTATATAGTGTTGATATATTTTTTAATTTTATTAAAATACAAGTATAACATACATATAACCCTTTAAAACAAGGGTAGATGTACAATTTAAATTGCAAAAAGTATAAATTTCAATCCCGCAGGACTTACAATAAACCCATTTCACCGAACTTTAACAACACATAAAGGAAATAGTAATGACGTAACATGCAAGCGTCCCAGATAACTGGATCCAAGATATACATCGTGCAAAACATAGTAAAGATAACAATTTTTTCGACATACGTCCAGGTCACAAAATGGAAATTCACGATACGCAACCTGCACATTCAAAACAAACAGTGAAATAACCTTCACCATAACACAAATTAAAAAACCACAAGCACACACCTAACTAACCCTCCATTACAGTACATCCCTCTGTCATACAGACTCACCTCACCACAATCCATATGGCCGCGTCCCAAAACCAAACACAAGATTGACATTAAAACAGGACAAAATAATCCTTCTCTCACACACTTCATGCATACAAAACACATACAACAAAACAGTAATGCCGCCCACTAGGACCCCCTATGTTAACCAACCTTGACCCCACAGACCCCAGTAATCACATTCATTGGTACACAAACCCTCCCCCCCTAAGAGACCAGCCCGTCGAAACCCCTGACACACTCACAGTCCAATAATCCCTCAAGTTGAAGTCCCTGTAACCCACCGGAAAATCCCTTACCCACCTCCCCTCATTTAGGTCCCTATTACGGCACTTCGTCCTAAAAATGGCTGAAGCCAGTGCCATCCGACATTCCCCTACCCCTTTATCCCTCAATGCCCATGAAATAAAAAAATCCGCTACCACATACGCCACTGCCCTCTGAACCCCCATCCCAACCCCACCCACATCCAAATTGAGCGCCCTCAACACTGACAACCCTCCCCCCCACTAAACAAATCACACTCCCCAACCATTCTCTCACAACACCCAAACACTCACAGAAGTATACAACATAAAAAGCAGTTTCGTTCCCTCCACATTCTTGACACATCCCATACACCCTAAGGCCTCTGTTACGTAATACCACTCCCAACGGCAGGATTCCATGGAGAAACTGGAACAATACTTCCCTCACACATGGTCATATGTGCAACCTTCTTAGCCTCCCCCAAATGTCCTTCCAAGCATACAGAGGGTACACCCCTTCCACAACAGCTGCCTCCCTAGACCTCACCACCTTCTCAATGGCCCTGACCCTCATATGCGCCGGATCTCTAACAAATAGTAAAACCCATAACAGGCCTTCACATTCCCTCAAATCCCGACCTCCCCACCACTTCCTTGTATCCTCATGCAGAAGACCTATTCCCCCCTCCCCAACCACCCTCTGGTACCCTTGCTTCATATAAACACACTTTAATCTACATTCCAAGTTAATCAACACCAGCCCTCCCTGGCATAATGGGAGCATTACCACCCCCCTTCTTAACCAATCAAAACCCGATCCCCAAATAAAACGAAATACTCTACACAACAACTTCTGAACCTCCCCCTGCACCAAAGGGTACATTGCTGTCACGTGTCATATTTTACTATATAGTAGCACATTAACCACTATTACCCTTTGGTGCAGCATGAGATGTGATTGCCGCAAACATCTAATCTACCAAACAGTCGATTTACTACACTTGCCGAATTAACCTCCCTCGCCTCCCTCATATACACCACACCACAAATCTTTACACGATCCACTAAACACCACCTCCCACTAACATGCCCACCTACCATCCATTCCCAGTCCCCAATCCCCATGAACTTCGACTTATCCACATTTAGTTTCATACCCGTCGCCTCCCCAAAAACATCCACGACCCTCCCTACACACACCAATCCCTCCCCCCTCCCCATGAGGATTGTCGTATCATCCACATAACCCACAATGCCTGGTCTCCCAATACCCAGATCCATCCCCCTTCACCCGCACAAACGCCTCCACTGCCCTATAAAACGGGTCCTGCAAACACACAAACAATATTTGTGATAGAGGACAACCCTGTCGTAAACCCCTACTTGTCCGAACATGCTACCCCACCCTCTCATTCACCTGCACACACATTCCCACTCCCCTGTACAAAGTTCGCGCCCAATGCACAATCTCCTCACCGAACCCCTGCCACCTCATAACCCTCCACAATGCTTCACGTTCCACACTATCATACGCCGCCCTCCAATCTCCAATCCAATGCCAAACCCCCTCTTCCTCTTGCCTACTCTCAATAAACCCCTAATGACCCCATGCCCCCTTGTACATTGACCTTCCTTGACCCAACAATAACCTTATTTATGACCCTTTTCAATCTATTGCTAATATTTTTGCAAATAACTTAGTCTGCACACATAAGTGATATAGTCCTGTAGTCCCTCACCGTCGTCTGACTGTCCCCTTTTGGGACCAAAACCACTATAGCCGTTGCTTGTAAATCCCCCAAAACACCCCTCTCCTTCATGACATTTAACAACCTCACTAAAAACCCCTTTAATACTCCCCAATGCTGTATATAAAAGTCACTCGGCAATCTGTCTATACCTGGTGCCTTACCCCAACTCATACCCATCAATGCAGTCCATACTTCATCCTCCACAATATCTCCACTCAACCCCTCCCTATTCCCCCTCTAAAGCACACATTGCACCCAACCTCCCATATCCCTTAAAGCCTCCTCCTGCACACCACCACTCCTCATATACAACCCATACCACACATCCACATACCCTCCCATACTCTCCATTGTTGCCAACTCTTGCCCCACCACATACCCCACCATCCCCTCATGCACATGCAACCCTACCATTTCTTTAGCTTTGTGCCAACATGCCTGCCCTCGCAGGACACATGCTGACATCCTGTTATCCCATACCACCACCTCCAACCCAATCATTACCCTTGCTGCATCAAACCATTCATTTTGCAAAACCCTGATGTTATCCTTCAACCCCTCTATTTCCACAACAGGGTATCCCACACTCCCTCCCCCTCTCCCATAACTGCCCCTCAAGATACCTGAAAAGCCCATAACCAAATTGATTCTCCTCCCTCCCCCGTCTAACATAGAATTCCCGTATCTTGCTCTTAGCTACATTGTTCCACCAAGTCAAGAAATCCCCATCAACACTCACCTCAGACCACAACCGTTCCCACAAACACGCAAACGAATCCCTCCCCACCCCCTCATGAAGCAACCGGATATTTAATTTCCAATAACTCCCGAACCGGTGAGGCAGTCCCTTCCACCCCAATTCCACCAAAACCCCCCTGTGGTCTGAAAAAACCACATCCAACACACTCACCCTCCGCACTTCCGCTCTCCTAGTCACATATAACCAGGCCAGCCGTGCTGCATATCCGCTCCTCACGAATGTGTGTTCTGCTTCCCACGCAGTACCCCCACATCCACCAACCCCACCCATTTAACAGATCCCCCAACAAAACTGAACAATACCCCACACCCCGTGGTTCCACATACCTACAACGTATACAGTTCCAATCACCACCTACTACCGCAATCGCAGGTAGTGATCTCAGGTGATAAACTAACACATAACTCACAGAATCATTCTTTATCCTAACATCCCCCCTCTGCCGGTCCATAAATGCACACAAAGGTCACCCTATCTCACTCCCATAAACCATCCACCCTTAATATTCTCCCCTCCCCACCCTCCTCACTGAGATGAACAACAAACGGGCTAGTCTCCCTTATTAATATAGCCACACCCCCTTTTAATCTCAAGGAGTGTGCAGCAAAAACATTATACCCTTCTATCATTAACTTACATCCTGGTTTGTGGTTGTGTTCTTGCACAAAAACCACGTCTATACTATACCTGGCCATATACTCATGGAACCATTCACGCCTCATTTTGTCACACAAACCATTAATATTCACAGTTAAACACTTGAAACCAACAATGGGGCTTTCCGGTAGGCACTGGGACTGCTCGATCCACTTTCTCCCTGAGTACTACCTCGGTCACCCCCAGACCCTCGTGAACCACCTTTCACGGGTCTCTGTCCCTTGGAACCACCAACACCATCCCTTGCTATGTCTGCACATATCTTATTGCCAGGTCGTTGTGCCGGTGTGAGCACATCGTCTGTGTCAGATTGGGCCGCTCTCTTCCATGACACACTTTCTTCCTCCATGGCCACCTGTAGGCCATTGGTATACACATCTGCCTCTTGATACAACCTCATCGTGGCTGCAACACTTGCCTCATGCAGTCCATCTGCCTCAGTGTCCCTGTCCTCTGCCGACTCCAAGTTAGCTATGAGTCCTTCCACAGACATCTCACCTGGGGTGCTCAACAGGTCCTGCAACACCGTAACGATCACAGCCTCCACATCCCTATCGTTAGCAGACATCACTCCTCCCACATCTCCAGGTTTCGGTCCCGATGAGCTCGTAACCCCCAGAAGAGTCACACACCCATCCTCTAACAACTCCGACCTGTCAACCTCTACACTCCAAGCTGTACTTGATGAAGTCTTTGCCGTCCTGGTCTCCTCCATCTCCTGTTGCACCAGAGCCTCCATTCGACTTCCTGCATCTTTTGATCCCTGCCATCTACCACACTACACAACAACACGGTCATAGGCACCACACACACTGCAAGTGCGAAGTTGCCCGACATAGTTTACCATCACTTGAGTCCTGAAGTCGTCCAATTGTATATAGGACAGGATGGGATGACGTAACGTCATGTTTAACGTAAAGATACCCTCCAGAAAACCCTCATATGTCCCTTCCTTCCACTTCCCCATCATCGCCATATGTACTGTTCCGTATCTGTCAAAAACAGCCCTCAAACCTGACTCATCTGCTTCGAAAGGGATATTTCTGATCTTAACCCAGATATAGTACCGGGATACGTCATGAAGGCACACCGTCACTGCCGAATTTACGTCAATACTAACCTCTTGGAGCCTGGTGATGACCTTCTCATATACATTGGTGTTGCAAAGCTTGATGAATATTCTACAGTGGACCCCTGCTATTCGAACACTCCAAAACTCGCCCTCATTCGAGAATGCTGTTCAAGTGCTGTTACAAAACGAATTTATTCCCATAAGAAATGATGTAATTAGATTAGTCCATTTCAGACCCCCAAAAATACACTTATAAAAGCACTTACTATGATAAACTTGCATAAAAGGGTGAGTTTTGGAGTGTTTGAATAGCGAGGGTCCACTGTATATGCTCCATTTAACGCCACCCCATACAATTCTTCATTCTTAATGCAGTAGGTGTCCCTTATTATGGCAGGCAGTAGAACAGGAGCATTTTGGCCAGACACAGCCCTACAAACCATTTGAATGCACACTGTGTTTGCTCAATGGCGACCCATCTGCACCATTTTGTGAAAATGACAATGTCACAAGTCGCCAGTAGGGGCAGGCTGATTGCACGTCTGCTCTACCCTAAGGTTGAGCGATGAATGATAGTTGTTGATATTGTTGCAAAACCTAAAATTTGGGAAAATATTTTCTCCGTGACAATAATAAAGTATTGTTAAGCACTTTATTTGGGAACAATTAATATTTAATGGCACAAGTGTTGTAAAATCCTTCTGGCTGCCCTGAGCACTTTTCCAGAGGTATATCGTGCATCTTTAGTGTGTCCTCGTTTCTTTCTTGAGGTTTAAGTTTGGAGGAGAGAGCGACGGGCAGACATATATACATACGGCGAAGGACAGCGCGTCGGTAATGTAGGTTAAAACCTACAAAGACCAAGGGATCAATTACTAAGTGGAGGAAGAAAATCATGTGGGTGATGATGGATGCTAGACGCTGGTTGCTGAGCAGGTGGACGATGACATGCGGACCATCCAGCACAAGATTCGTTAATATTACCACATGGATGCTGAAGTAGACATGGTCCATAGTGGTGGCACTTCTCTGATCAACTGCCAACTTTTTCTCTTGAAGAACAATCTAAAGGATATAAAAATACGGATTAGATGTCATTCGTTAGTTTAATTGTGAAGGTTAAATTTAATGCAACTTGAACGCATTTTATAACGTTTGTAGCGCATTTTTTTACTTGACTATTATGAGATTTAGACGTTGTTTCTTACTACTAGCATGACATGGATGCTCGACACTTCACATTATTATGAATATTAATCCTGCCTGGTGCCTGTTAGGTCGACATGGACACTTATCATGAATGTTAATCCTGCCTATCATGAATGTTAGTCTTGCCTGGTGCATGGTACGTCGACAGTGACCACTTACCGTCGCTATCATGAATAAGTATGCGAAGAGTGTGGCCATGAAAGTAAGGCAGTAGTTAATGCTGTACCAGGTAAAGACCATCTTGTGCAAAATAGAGTTCTCCCCAAATCTCACAGACGAATACTTTCCACTGTAGGTGATCCTGTCGTATCCCTGTAGTCAAAAAATATCAATAAGAATTTATTGAAAACAAAGCGGAAACAAAACATAAATCATCTCTTGTTTGTTTAGTCTAGTCTTAGTTCTTAAATACAGGACAATATCTTTCAAACTTTATTTCCAATTCTCAGGCTGATTCGACATTCTAAACAGAAAACTATGAACTAAATTTGACCCATACCTATCAGTCAGTCCACTTCCTCTCAGTGGAGCTCTTACCCCTCACCCAAGTTTCTATCCCTCGGTAAAACTCTTACTCTCTCAGTAGATATCGTTTACCTCAGCCGAACTCCCATCCCTTCAACTGAACTGTAACCATCAGCTGAACTTCTAACAATAAGCTGAACGCTTAATTGCGTAATCTCATATTCGCTATCCAATACCCAATACTTAGTCTCATCTCAGTTCCTCTCCTCCATGAGTATTGCTCCAAACATTAACATATCAATATTCAAACTATTCTCGGAAACTTTCGACCTCACACTCAGCCTATCTTTGAACTCGAAACAAATTTCAATCGTAATAAACATCAGATTGTAATATACTAGAACTGTGGTACAACCTACCAGGCAGAGACCTAGAATCCAAGGCAGAAAAGCGTAAAGGCAGAGTGCTCCCTCCATCACCACTACGCATGTCACCGTGGATAACTTGTGGAACATGTGGGGCCGCCACACAGCAACGCACCTGAGCAACACAACAATACATGAAAATATTATAGAGGAATGTATCTTCCTAGTGCCAGGCACACGAGTGAGCCTCAGGCATAATTTCTAGCTATTTTATTCTGCTCTTTTTTCTGACCACAGGAGTGATTTTATATCAAAGAACCTAGCTTTTTGGGGTATCTGTAGCTGAGTGGTCCAAGGCGTCACGCTGGGGAGCTATGCCTCTCTCCAGACGTGCGTTCGAATCTTGCTGATTGCGATCTTTCTATATATACCTCTGATTGTTTCTGCTTGGTGCATTGATATAAAATCGCTAGTGTGGTCAGAACATACAGGAGGAGCATAAAATAGATGGAAACAATGCCTGAGGTTCACTGGTGGGCCTGGGATACGAAGAAACATATCTTGTAACAAGGTTACCTGGTTTTTTGAGGCATCTTTAGCTGAGTGGTCTAAAAGCATCACATTAGGGAGCTATGCCACTCTTTAAGGAAATGAAAGGAGAACAGGTAAAGAGAGAAAGAGATAAAGATCAGGTTAAGTCTCGAGTATTCTTAAGTTTGGAGCATTTGACAACGTAAAGAGAAAAGAAGACATCTAGAAACACAAAGCTAGGGCTAAGATTCATATTAGGAAAGTTGTGTATAAGCCATGATTTAACCAGACGGCGTCTGTGAAGGCTAGAAGAAGGGTAGACAGTTTTGGCAGAAGACCAATCAATAGTCGGCAAGTCTAACACTTCTATGCTCTTGAAATCTGTCATAAAGAGAGAGGCCAGTTTTTCAAAGTATTCGAGAGGACAAAAGGAACAGGAAATGGAGCAGACTCCGGAAGCGTCATTAGAAGTACGAACTAGATTACTACGAAGTGTTAGTTTGACGGAATGTTTGATATGAGACACTTGAAATACAGGGAAAGCCAAGAACATGAGATTTCACAGAAGTAGAGAGTTTGTGAGAGAAGAAAGTCCGTTTAGTACGTGACAAGGCAAGTTTATGAAATGGAAGCCAAGACGAAAAAACGAATTACGAAGAATGGAAATTAACGAGTCAAGAAACTGATGGTCACAAATGCTAAGGGCTCTGAGAAAGAGAGAAATAAGAACACTTTTCTTGACGGAAGAAACGTCGTCATAAAAGTAGTCAATGTACATAACATTGTGCATAGGTTTGCGATTAGCAGATAAAGAAAAAGCCTGTAGCCGAGTGATGGACATGTGCATCAAGGAAAGGATGTAAAGAATTAGATTCCCATTCAGTTTTGAACTTGATGGATGGAGCAAGA
>WNWK01006921.1:40000-99841 GCA_009830355.1 Cherax destructor | reverse complement strand
AGACATCCCCCTTGGTGGGATATCTTGTTGAAAACCATTGCATTTTCCCAGTTTTTTACGTGTTTTGGTGGGTTCCAAACTGGTGCTGCATACTCCAGTATGGGCCTAACGTACACAGTGTACAGGGTCCTGAACGATTCTTTATTAAGATGTCGGAATGCTGTTCTTAGGTTAGCTAGGCGCCCATATGCTGCAGCAGTTATTTGGTTGATGTGCGCCTCAGGAGATGTGCCTGGTGTTATACTCACCCCAAGATCTTTTTCCTTGATTGAGGTTTGTAGTCTCTGGCTCCCTAGACTGTACTCCGTCTGCGGTCTTCTTTGCCCATCCCCAATCTTCATGACTTTGCACTTTGTGGGGTTGAACTCCAGGAGCCAATTGCTGGACCAGGCTTGCAGCCTGTCCAGATCCCTTTGTAGTTATGCCTGGTCCTCGTCCGATTGAATTCTTCTCATCAACTTCACATCATCTGCAAAAAGGGACACTTCGTAGTCTATTCCTATTACTGACCCCTGTGGAACCCCACTCGTCACCGGCGCCCACTCTGACACCTCGCCACGTACCATGACTCGCTGCTGTCTTCCTGACAGGTATTCCCTGATCCATTGTAGTGCCTTCTGTGTGTGTGTGTGTGTGTGTGTGTGTGTGTGTGTGTGTGTGTGGGAACTATATGTGTGTGGATTTATTGTGTGAAAAGTGAAATTGTGTATTATGGTGTATTAGTGTGTATGTGGGGTCTGCGAGTAACACATTGTCTATAGTGCTCCTCTACCTGGCCTGACCTGACACACCTGACCTACCAGTTAATGTATTCTATGTTTCACCTGTCTACTCGCCCTTTTCTACTAGAAATTATCAGTTGCTACTTGTTACCGAGTACTTGATATCCTATTCCTTATCTTACTATGAGAGTTGACCGTTCACAAACAGCTTAGCGGTTAGGTAATTGGAACTCACACCCGACACCCCAAAAACCACGCATAGGTGAATACTTGCGATGCAGCTTGGCCAGCGTGTAGTAGCCTGTAGATTGACCAACTTGATGTGATGTTCTGGCGTATATCCACTTTCGTTTCTTGTCGATATATAATATAACCTATTCACTGTATTTCTTTCACTTGTCACATATTTTTTTCACTTTATTATCTAGGGTGACACACGTGGCAACGTCGCCTGGACCACACTAGGCCCACTCTGACCCCGCCACCAAATATTTATTTCTAGTTCACTTATAAAATTATGGCTCTCCCCACACTTATGTGGCTCAGGCTTCAAGGGTTGTTCACTACCCTGATACACTTGATAACCCCTGCAGTACCCTTGGGTAGCCCTCAAAAACACTTATATTCACGGAGCACTAAAGTTGTGACGCGCACACGCGCACACGCGGTGCGCGTGTGCGCGCGTTTTTCGGTTTTATTTATGTTGTTGCTGCTCTTTTTGTTTTTGTTAGTGCTGGACATCGGGAGAGGGAGCAGCTAAATTGGCTGATGGTGCTGATTTTGGACCGTCTCGGATATTATGCTCTCTGCTGGATTATGACAAAGGCAGAGATACGTCCCTGGACGCCATGAGTTCATCTGTCTGGTAGCTCTTATAAGAGGTTGCAAATCTCACCCGCTGAGGGTAGAACCCGTTGTTAGGTTTGCTAAAAGTTGCTGTTGATATCTGATGTTACAACAGTTACTGCTACTTACGTGTTCTGTTCCTGCCTATTTTTTCTCTCGATATTCCCTTGAAAAGCAGCCATTGTGTATCAACACTGCAACTACATCTGAGTGACTATGTGAGTACAGTTAAGTAGCTTGTCGCCCCTTCTACCACTCCTAGCTCTTAAAGACTTGCATGGGTGTACTACTTAATAACAAAATAATAACTACAACTACATCCACTTTACCTGGAATGTAATATTTCTGCTAATTTTACTGTTATTTTTCAGTATCCGACGTAGCTTATAGCGTGTGATTTTTTTTTGTAAATTATACGATTGTGTATGCATATGTGTGTACTCACCTATTTGTGGTTGCAGGGGTCGATTCATAGCTCCTGGCCCTGCCTCTTCACTGATTGCTACTAGGTCCTCTCTCTCCTTGCTCCATGAGCTTTATCAAACCTCGTCTTAAAACTATGTATGGTTCCTGCCTCCACTACGTCGCTTTCTAGGCTATTCCACTTCCTGACAACTCTATGACTGAAGAAATACTTCCTAACATCCCTTTGACTCATAGGAGTCTTCAACTTCCAATTGTGACCCCTTGTTTCTGTGTCCCATCTCTGGAACATCTTGTCTCTGTCCACCTTATCTATTCCTCGCAGTATTTTATATGTCGTAATCATGTCTCCCCTAACCCTCCTGTCCTCTAGTGTCGTCAGGCCGATTTCCCTTAAGCTTTCTTCGTAGGACAATCCCCTTAGCTCTGGGACTAGTCTTGTTGCAAACCTTTGCACTTTCTCTAGTTTCTTGACGTGCTTGACCAGGTGTGGGTTCCAAACTGGTGCTGCAAACTCCAGTATGGGCCTGACGTATATGGTGTACAGAGTCTTGAACGATTCCTTAGTGAGGTATTGGAACGCTATTCTTAGGTTTGCCAGCCGCCCGTATGCTGCAGCAGTTATCTGAATGATGTGTGCCTCAGGAGATGTGCTCGGTATTATACTCACCCCAAGATCTTTTTCTTTGAGTGAGGTTTGCAGTCTTTGGCCACATAGACTATACTCTGTCTGCGGTCTTCTTTGCCCTTCCCCGATCCTCATGACTTTACATTTGGCAGGGTTAAATTCAAGGAGCAAGTTACTGGACCAGGCTTGTAGCCTGTCCAGGTCTCTTTGTAGTCCTGTCTGATCCTCGACTGATTTAATTCTTCTCATTAACTTCACATCATCTGCAAACTGGGACACTTCTGAGTCTATCCCTTCCGTTATGTCTTTCACAAATACCAAAAACAGTACAGGTCCTAAGACTGACCCTTGTGGAACTCCACTCGTCACAGGTGCTCACTCTGACACCTCATCACGTACCATGACTCGTTGTTGCCTCCCTGTCAGATATTCTCTGATCCATTGCAGTGCCTTTCCTGTTACGTGTGCCTGATCCTCTAGCTTTTGCATTAACCTCTTGTGCGGAACTGTGTCGAACGCCTTCTTGCAGTCCAAGAAAATGCAGTCTATCTACCCCTCTCTCTCGTGTCTTACTTCTGTTACCTTGTCATAAAACTCCAGTAGGTTTGTGACACAGGATTTTCCTTCCCAGAAACCGTGCTGGTTGTCATTTATAAGCTTGTGTCTTTCTAGGTGCTCCACCACTCTCCTCCTGATGATCTTCTCCATGACTTTGCATACTATACACGTCATTTCTCCCTCTCCCCATCTCTCTCTCTCTCTCTCACCCCTTTGCCTTTCCATCTCTTCCACCACTCTTCCCTTACTTCCCTATCCTTCCCCCCACTTCTCTCCCCCTCTACCACTGTCTTCCTCTCGCACACTCTATCCCTATCCCTACCTCCCTCCCCCTCTCCCTCCTCCTAGCAAATACCTTCACACACCTACACACACACACTCACACAGCGTGCGGTGATCAGAGTGTAGGGGCAACAACCAACTCTTAAAAGTGAATAGGCGAGAGGAATTTGAAATTTCAAAAAATTTGAAAGTGCCAAAATGTGTTAGAGGCCTAGCAAGCACCTGCTGCCACAAAGCTACAAACAGTCAGCTTACAAGGACAAGTAAACCCATAGTCAGACAGTCAAGTGTAAGTCAAGTTGTTTAGTGAGTGAACTGTGAGGTAGTATACAGCAAGCGCGAAAAGATAACAAACAAACAAAAGGAAGAAAGTAAAAATAAAATAAAAGTATCAGTGAGGGTTGGCATATCAGTAGACCTCCAGGAAGTGGCACTGCCATAATCAGGCTGTGTCATAAATAAGGAAAGTGAAGTTTATATATATATATATATATATATATATATATATATATATATATATATATATATATATATATATATATATATATATATATATTTATATATATTCTCCTCACGCCCCTCGCAGAAACAAGCTGGCATATACAGAGAAAGATCGCAGTCAGCAGGACTCCATACTGCTACTGGGGACGGTCAAGATTCCCAGACAGCGCTCTTATCCACTCAGCCACACAAATGCCACATAAGCTGGACAGTCTGGTTCAATTGCAAGTGAATGATGGACATACACTAAAGGACTTCAGTTGTCTGGTATGGTCCAGGGTGGAAGATGTGAATGTAACTTTAAAATATAATGCAGAACAGCAGGTATTTTGTGAAGGGTTGCCAGTCTGGATGAGAACTAGGGTTGCTATGGTACTAGCGATTAAAACCTTCGAAGAACTAGTTCATTATGCCATGTCTCTCGAGTCAGAGTATGGTAGAGACGAAAATGGAGATAGAATTGTTGCCCCAGAGAGAGTAACATCTGAGTTACCGTATGTGGCGACAACCAATATTAAGAAGAATTATGTACCCCCGCACCGCAGGACAGGCGGAGGTGGCCGTTATAAACAGAATGTTCGTAGAACGAATGAATGTTGGGAGTGTGGCCGGATTGGCCATATTAGGGTCAACTGCCCTAATTTTCGTTCCTAACGGAAGAAGAGGGTGCAAAGTTAAGAAAGATAGGTCTAATAACCTTGTTACTAATTATAGAAGACTTATGATAAAAATAAGTGTAAATGGGATAAAAAAAACTGGTAGCTTTTATTGATACGGGAAGCCAGGTGTCAATAATATAGCAAGAGGTTTGTAATAACTGGAGGAAATGTAAGATAAGTAAAGCTAAGAAAGATATTACTGCTGTAGATGGTCATGATATTAATGTTAAGGGATAAACGGACCTATACTTTGAACTGGGAGAAAATTATAAAGTTCACGCTTGTCTAGTAGTGTCTGGAGTAAGGTTTTCAGGATTTACTCTTAGGTATGAATTTTCTCAGGAGGTTTGACTTCCTCTAGTAGCTTCCCTGAGTAGGAGTACTAAATTACTCAAGGCCCCATCTAAATCACTTTTTGAAGTGCAATTACCTAATGTGAACTCTTCAGACGTAGACTGTGCAGTTCATGTATTATATAACCAAGTATGTCCACTAAATATATTCATATTCATTAAAGGCTCAGTTGGAAGGAAGGAAGAGTCAGGAAGTATCCTACAATTAACTGGGACGTTAGAATCCTTCCTGGTGCCTCATCATCTAGCCCAGGTTTCTGAGAAAACAAATATCTTAATACCAGTGATAAATGAGACTAGTAAAGCATTAAGATTTAAGAATGGGAGAAGGTTAACATCAGCTGAGATTATCTCGAAAGATTTAATTGTTGAACCTGACCCCGTTGAGCTACCTGCTCACGGTCAACAATGTGGAGTCCCAGGTATGGTAATGACACCTGCCGCTCTCACCCTGAACGATGTAAATCTGAATCATTTAAAATGCTCTGAGAGGAATATAATAAAAAATGCCTTGAGAAATTTTCCAAAGTTGATTTCAATTGATGAATGAGATATAGGCTTCCAGCCCCAGATTGAGCATACTATACCTACAGGTGACAGTTTACCTGTCCAGACCCGCCAATGGAGACTTCCAGAAGAGGCTAAGAGAGTAATAAGGGAGGAATGTAATACTATGCTCAAGAACGATGTAAATGAACCAAGCTCATCACCGTGGCTCTCCAGATAACTCTTATCGGTTCTGTGTGGATTATAGGAAGGTAAATGAATTAAAAATAGATGGCAGTTATCCCTTGCCCCTAATCCAGGAAATTCTGGATTCATTCGGAATAATAAGTAGCTTATTGGACCATTTAAGTTGAATGCAAAGAAACGTATAATAGCAGCCACTAGCTTTAAATTCTCAAGTTTTCAGGTGAGCCCTGAAGGGATTAGCCCTGACCCTGATAAGTGTAAGGTAATATGTTAAATGCCGAGACCTAGAACAGCAAGGGAAGTCACGAGATTCCTAGGTGCAGCAGGATACTTTAGAATACAATGTTAAAGGTTTTGCACAGCCAACAGCACCACTGACACAGCTAGTAGCACCACTGACACAGCTAGCAGCACCACTGACACAGCTAGCAGCACCACTGACAGATCTAACTAAGAAGAAAGCTAAGTTTGTATGGAAAGAAGAACATGAGTTGGCTCAAGAAAAATTAAAGGCTGAACTTATAAGTAATCTGGTGTTAGTGGTCCCTGATTTGTCCAGAGTTTGAGATACATACAGATGCTTCAGCAGTTGCAATAGGAGGTTGCTAATGCAAAGAGACGAGGACAACAACCCACACACAGTAGCGTATTTTAACAGAAAGTTTAAAGGAGCCGAAGTCAGGTATGCCATCACTGATAAAGAAGCCTTGGCAGTGGTAGAATGTGTGAAATATTTTGAACCATATGTATTTCAGCGCCATTTTAAAATAATGCCAGATCACAGGGCATTAGTGAATATATTTAAAAAGAAAACTCGCTGTCCTAGGATGTCTAGATGGGGTTACAAACTGTCAGCGCACTCATACCAGATTCTTTATAAACCAGGAGCCTCACACCATGTACCAGACGTATTGGGTAGGAATGTAGCAGCAATAAATGTCGACGTTAATATCGAGAAAGTGAACAATGAAAAATTAATAAAGTAACAATTGGAGGAGAACAGGTGGAAGGAGGTAATTGAGTATTTGGAAGGAGGGAAGCTCCCACCCCAGAAGCCAAGCCGCCCTTTTGATGAATTCGAGATGAAAGACGGTGTGTTACATAGGATTATGGAGCTGAATGATCGTTCAGTAATGCAGTTAGTAATACCTAATGTCCTCAGGAAGGTCACTTTGAAGCTTGCACACTCATCCAAGATGGCTGGTCATCCAGGTGTTTTTAGAACTTATAAGAGGGCAAAATAAATGTTCTACTTGTGTGATCTTAATTATGTAACCGAGTATGCAAAATGTTGTGGTAATTGCCAAAGAAGGAAAGGTAACCCTCAAGTTAATGTGGAATTGTAAGCTTTTCCCGAGATTAAGGAACCGTTGGATCGAGTTGGTGCAGATCTTGGCGACTTACATAATAGCTATTCAGGTAATAGGAACGTTCTTGTGCTGGTGGACCATCTGTCACGGTACACAACACTTGTTCCCATCCCTAAGAAAGACCCACAGACTGTTACAGAGGCGCTCCTTGATAGATTCCTAGCAATATTTGGAACCCTAAATAATTAGTAACAGATCAAGGTTCAGAGTTTAAAAGCAATGTATTTGCAGAGGTTTGTAACAACCTAGAAATAATGACAGCCTTCACGACAGCTTATCATCCACTGGCGAATGGTATGGTGGAGAGAACGAATCAGGTAGTCAAAAATACACAGGCAATTTTCTCAGAGAAAGAACCACTACAATGGGATAAATATTTACCGTGTGTTCAATTTGCTTAAAACACCGCTATTCATAAATCAATTGGGACACAACAATTATTCCTATTTACAGGGCATGACTGTCATTTTGCAGCAGGCTTGGTGAACCAAGCAGTTGACAGATACAGTGAGGACTATCCCTCAGAAGTCCTAACAAAAATGAGAACTGCTTGACGAACTGCCGCCCAGGCATCTGGTAGAGTGCAGAAAAAAATATGCTCATTACTATGACAGGGAAGTGAAGCCTCTTAAATTTAATGTAAGTAACCTAGTGATGATATATAAAGATGAAGCAACCCCTCAACAGAGTAGGTCCCTCGGTCCTAGGTGGAAAGGTCCTTAACGCGTCTCAGAGAAAATGGGACTGGTAAATGTAAAGGTTAAAGGGTTGTTTGAGGACCAGAGTGAGAAAATTGTTCATTGTAATAAACTCAAGCCATTCTGGTCTGAGGAGGAACTAGTGATGCCTAATGTTAATTTGGTGGATGAAAGGACTGTAAATGACAAAGTATATAGGGAAGATAGTTTAAATCAGCTGGTAGAGGGATATATGTGTATGAATACAAGGTCAAGAATGTATAGACGAAATTTGTAAGGGAATTATTGCTGGAGAGAGGGAGTGTTATGAGTAAATGGGACCCTGAGGGAAGGAGGTGACCACTCGCCTCGCCCTCAGGTCAGCTCAATACTCTAGACACCTGCCCACCAACAATAAGACCCAGTCACCTGTACAACAATACTGCCCCCTTCTATTATTCACAGGAGATGCGGAGATGTTGCCAGGACTTGCCAAGGAGACTCCGGGAATCTATTTAACCTGGAGTGATGGAGACGCAGAAGTGCCAAGAAGTCAGTATGGGTCCGGAAGAGGGCTATTAAAAGACCTGGAAGACTTGAGGAAAAGCGATAGCCAGCTCTCGTGCCATCACCTGTGCCGCTTAAGAGGTGGAAGTTGACGGGTGAGGCTAAGCGGATAAAGGTGCCTGAGGAGTATTGTCGTGGTGAAGAAAAGCAGCTTGCTGAGACGTGAAGTTCCCAGATGTTGTGCATTCAATGAGAGGGACCCTCATGAGTGTTCTAAACTCCAACGAAGTCCACATAATGAGACATGGCCCAATTTAGGAAGTGCTAGGGTCGGCCAGAAGCCCTGGCTAACCCCTCTTCTAGTAGAAGCAGTAGACAGATCGGGAGGTGAGATGACAAGGATACTGAAGCATAGCACAAGGTCCCTATGTCCTCCTCCGTCGACCCCTTCATATTTCGGCCACTTTTGCCCAATGATTTGTAGAGAGCTTTCCTCTGGGTCAATAGCCTGCCCCCAATCAAGCCAGTCATGACCTTTACTACTAGCCTGTGAAGCTTGGAAAATGCTGAATGGAGTGGTTACTCTTTTTACGTATGTTATCTCCATTGTCAGGGGATAATCTGTTTTATGTGAGTTATCTTCTTGCTGGGAGGGATCACCGTAGAGATAGAATGTATTTCCTTTTCAGGTGGAGAACTGTAAACACAATCGGCTCGCCGTCAGAAGAGGATTTGTTTTATGTGAGTGATGGGAGGTTTTGTAATTCCGAGAAACAGGATAATGATGGGTCCTGGTTGCAATTCCTGACTTGTCGCGAATGGTCGCGGAAGGTGCAAGAAAAATGAGACCTTGCGGTCGTGTAGTGGTTCAGTTGAAAGTACTTGAAGGAATAATACCCGCTTGAGCTATTTTCCATGCCAGAAAAGCCATAAGAGGTTTGGCTCAATGGTTAATTAACCAGGGTGACTAAAGGAGCTAGTTTATTTCTAGTAAGATATGGGAAGGCACTGGAGCCAGACACTAAGTTTTAAGGGGAAAGAGTGATAAGGAGAAAAAAGGGAATGTGATGTAGGTCAACTGAGGTCACAGGCTGACCTCACCAACCAGTGTAAATTGTCACACTCCTTGCCTTGGCAGGGAAGTGTTGGAAAACGCTTGGCGCCGTAAGTCTTAGGTCTTTTGTTCTTGACGGCGACAGTAGGGAGTGGTTAGACTGGCGAAATCTACCTTCGGTGCGAAAATACGTGGTGTGACCCATGGAGGGTGAACTCCTAAAACCTGGGATTAAGGGGGGATGCAGGCACGATGATATAAACTCTTGGAAACAGCTAGAGAGAAGATTGAGGGCAGAGTTGCTGACTGTGTTGGGTCTGTGAGCCAGAGCTCTGGACAACCGAGTGTGTAGTGGACCACGTAGGGCGGAGCTTGGCTCAGCTGGTTGGTGAATTAAGAGTGAGTACAAAACCGTGTTACTGATAACATTCCCACCTCCCCCTGGTAATAAGTCTCATAGGTCGATTAATATACTATGTAATTCTCCTTAAGAAAATGGTGTATTCCCTCTCTTTATTTTATTGAGTAAACTATAGCCATTGTTCCCATTTATATTTGTACCCTCTTATGCTATTCCCTATTTTGTTAGGCTCTGGGGTAATACTGGAGACGTTCACTTGCTGGGATACAGCAGACACAGTGGGTAAAGGTCTCACAAGGCGTGTACGAATGTGGGATAATGTAAGAGAGTGTGTTTGGCAGAGGGTGGTGAGAGTGTAGGTGTGAGTGGTCAGTATTTGCAATGGTGGCAACAGTTCATGTACATGTGTATACGCACAATCATTTGTACTCACACGCTTTTATGTGAATGTAGTGTTAGTGAGGCCTAGTAAACTCTACAATGTTACCTTCTCTATTTATTGTACTTTCTCGTGGCATTAATCTTATAGACACACTTTCCTACACGCCCTGACTTCTGGATTTAAGTAACCAAATGTTGCTCATTATTAGCCAATTTTTTGTTAACACTGAGAGATGACCCCTTCACATTACAGTTGGCAGAACCTAGACCCCTAAACTGACCCCATCCACCATGCATAGGCGAGTTCTTGCTGCTACAGCATTGACACTCCTTGCGGCGTTACTCCTGACGTTCCGGTTCCACTTCAGTTTCTTCTCTATATTTGTTTTAATCCCATTTACATTGCTTCAGTCACAGCACTAGATTTGCACTTTACTATCTGTCTTGGGGTCACACCTTATCACTTACGATAACTGGCAGCGATGTCTGGCAGCGATGTCTGGTAGTGACTCAGATGTCGTACCGCGATACCCTTTATGCTCAGTTTTGCTTGTTTGTGTCTAATATACCATCATCTCGCACTACACTATCAAGATATGAACTTTACTGACCAGGTGAACACTTTAATCCTTTATTATGGACACACTTTGTTTCGAGAAAGCATTAGACATCCCAAGAATAACTGATGGTTATTTCCCCCCCCCCTTCGATTTTTTTTTTTTTATTTTATATTTTTTCTCTTTCTTTCCCCTCACTTTATGATTTTTTTTATTATTCACTAACTCATCTCTCCTTGACCTGCACTTAACTCTTTGGCTTGGAGTCACACTTATTCTTTTTGAAGTTGCAGTTATGTTGGTTTGTGGCAACACCGCCCACACCTGGCTCTAGGCCTCCTGCCTCACTCTTCTGGCAGTGAGATCAATTTCAAATTGTTTTATATAAATTGTAGCCCTCACCTCCCTTTTCTGATTTAGGGCATCTTGTATTTCGCTTCTCGGGTTGTTCATTGACCCTACACTTGCAATGATCCCTGCAATAACCTTGGATAGGCCAGAAAAAAACACTGAAAACCGTGAGAACTGTGTGATGGTGTGTGTGTGTGTGTACTCACCTAGTTGTGGTTGTAAGGGTCGAGACATAGCTCCTGGCCCCGCCTCTTCACTGGCCGCTACTGTGTCACTCTCCCTGAGCCATGAGCTATATCATACCTTTTCTTAAAGCTATGAATGGATCCTGCCTCCACTACATCGCTTCCCAAACTATTCCACTTCCTGACCACCCTGTGACTGAAGAAATACTTCCTAACATTCCTATGATTCATCTGAGTCTTCAACTTCCAACTGTGTTCCCTTGTTGCTGTGTCCCATCTCTGGAACATTCTGTCTCTGTCCACCTTGTCAATTCCTCTCAGTATTTTATATGTCGTTTTCATGTCCCCCCTATCCCTCCTGTCCTCCAGTATCGTCATGTCGATTTCCCTTAACCTATCCTCGTAGGACATACTCCTTATCTCCGGGACTAGTCTTCTTGCAAACCTTTGCACTTTCTCTAGTTGCTTTACGTGCTTGGTTAGGTGTGGGTTCCAAACTGGTGCTGCATACTCCAATATGGTTCTAACGTACACAGTGTAAGGGTCCTGAACGATTTCTTATTAAGATGTCGGAATGCTGTTCTTAGGTTTGCTAGGCGCCCGTAGTTATTTGGTTGATGTGCGCCTCAGGAGATGTGCCTGGTGTTATACTCACCCCAAGGTCTTTTTTCTTGAGTGAGGTTTGTAGTATGTGGCCTCCTAGACTGTACTTCGTCTGTGGTCTTCTTTGCCCTTCCCCAATCTTCATGACTTTGCACTTGGAGGGGTTGAACTCCAGGAGCCAATTGCTGGACCAGGCTTGCAGTCTGTCCAGATCCCTTTGTAGTTCTGCCTGGTCCTGGTCCGAATGAATTCTTCTCATCAACTTCACATCATCTGCAAACAGGGACACTTCGGAGTCTATTCCTTCCGTCATGTCGTTCACAAATACCAAAAACAGCACCGGTCCTAGGACTGACCCCTGTGGAACCCCACTCGTCACAGGCGCCCACTCTGAGACCTCGCCACGTACCATGACTTGCTCCTGTCTTCCTGACAGGTATTCCCTGATCCATGGAGTGCCTTCCCTGCTAGCCCTGCCTGGTTCTCCAGCTTGTGCACTAATCTCTTGTGTGGAACTGTGTCAAACGCCTTCTTACAGTCCAAGAAAATGCAATCTACCCACCCCTATCTTTCTTGTCTTACTGCTGTCACCCTGTCATAGAACTCCAGCTGGTTTGTGACACAGGATTTCCCGTCCCTGAAACCGTGTTGGCAGTCGTTGATAAGCTCATTCCTTTCTAGGTGTTCCACCACTCTTCAGTATTTTATATATCGTTATTATGTCTCCCCTAACCCTCCTGTCCTCTAGTGTTGTCAGGCCGATTTCCCTTAACCTTTCTTCGTAGGACAATTCCCATAGCTCTGGGACTAGTCTTGTTGCAAACCTTTGCACTTTCTCTAGTTTCTTGACGTGCTTGACCAGGTGTGGGTTCCAAACTGGTGCTGCATACTCCAGTATGGGCCTGACGTATATGGTGTACAGAGTCTTGAACGATTCCTTAGTGAGGTATTGGAATGCTATTCTTAGGTTTGCCAGACTCCCATATGCTGCAGCAGTTATCTGATTAATGTGTGCCTCAGGAGATGTGTTCGGTATTATACTCACCCCAAGATCTTTTTCATTGAGTGAGGTTTGCAGTCTTTGGCCACCTAGACTATACTCTGTCTGCGGTCTTCTTTGCCCTTCCCCGATCTTCATGACTTTACATTTGGCAGGGTTAAATTCAAGGAGCCAGTTACTGGACCAAGCTTGTATCCTGTCCAGGTCTCTTTGTAGTCCTGCCTGATCCTCGACTGATTTAATTCTTCTCATTAACTTCACATCATCTGTGTGTGTGTGTGTGTGTGTGTGTGTGTGTGTGTGGTGTGTGTGTGTGTGTGTGTGTGTGTGTGTGTGTGTGTGTGTGTGTGTGTGTGTATGTGTGTGTGTGTACTCACCTAATTGTGGTTGCAGGGGTCGAGACTCAGCTCCTGGCCCCGACTCTTCACTGATCGCTACTGGGTCCCCTCTCCCTGCTCCATGAGCTTTATCATACCTCGTCTTAATGCTATGTATGGTTCCTGCCCCTGTGTGTGTGTGTATGTGTGTGTGAATGTGTGTGTGTGTGTGTGTGTGTGTGTGTGTGTGTGTGTGTGTACTCACCTAATTGTGGTTGCAGGGGTCGAGACTCAGCTCCTGGCCCCGACTCTTCACTGATCGCTACTGGGTCCCCTCTCCCTGCTCCATGAGCTTTATCATACCTCGTCTTAATGCTATGTATGGTTCCTGCCCCTGTGTGTGTGTGTATGTGTGTGTGAATGTGGGGTGTGTGTGTGTGTGTGTGTGTGTGTGTGTGTGTGTACTCACCTAATTGTGGTTGCAGGGGTCGAGACTCAGCTCCTGGCCCCGACTCTTCAATGATCGCTACTGGGTCCCCTCTCTCCCTGCTCCATGAGCTTTATCATACCTCGTCTTAAAGCTATGAATGGTTCCTGCCTCTCTGTGTGTGTGTGTATGTGTTTGTTATCATTTTGTCCTAGGCACATGTCGATTAGACACTATGCCTGTTGTATATGCGTGCGTGTATATGTGTGTGTGTGTGTATGTGTGTGCGTGTCTGTCTGTGTGTGTGTGTTAGTTTACGTGTGTATGCGTGTTTACATATGTATGTTAGTTTGTGTGCGTGTGTGTGTTCTCACCTAGTTGTCGTTGTTGTGCCTTCCCTGTTACCCCTGCCTGGTCCTCCAGCTTCTGCACTAATCTCTTGTGTGGAACTGTGTCAAACGCCTTCTTACAATCCAAGAATATGCAATCTACCCACCCCTCTCTCTCTTGTCTTATTGCTGTCACCCTGTCTTAGAACTCCAGTAGGGTTGTGACACAGGATTTCCCGTCCCTGAAACCGTGTTAGCCGTCGTTGATAAGCTCATTCCTTTCTAGGTGCTCCACCACTCTTCTCCTGATAATCTTCTCCATGACCTTGCATACTATACATGTCAGTGACACTGGTCTGTAGTTTAGTGTTACGTTCCTGTCTCCTTTTTTAAAAATTGGAACTACATTTACGGTCTTCCATACCTCAGGTAGTTGCCCTGTTTCGATAGATGTGTTGAAGATCGTTGTTAGGGGTACACATAGCTCCTCTGCTCTCTCTCTCAGGACCCATGGAGAGATGTTGTCCGGCCCCATCGCCTTTGAGGTATCTAGCTCGCTTAGTAGCCTCTTCACTTCCTCCTCAGTTGTGTGTATTGTGTCCAGCACTTGATGGTGTACCCTACCTCTCCTCCTTTCTGGAGGCCCTTCTATCTCCTCTGTGAACACCTCTTTGAATCTCATGTTGAGCTCCTCACACACTTCCCGGTCATTTCTTGTGACCTCCCCTCCTACCTTCCTCAGCCTGATCACCTGGTCCTTGACTGTTGTTCTCCTCCTGATGTGGCTGTACAGCAGCTTTGGGTCAGATTTGGCTTTCGCTGCTATGTCATTCTCGTACTGTCTTTGGGCCTCGCTTCTGATTTGTGCATATTCATTTCTGGCTCTACGACTGCTCTCCTTATTCTCCGGGATATTTGCCTTCTGTACCTCTTCCATTCCCTTACACACTTGGTTTTGGCTTCCCTGCACCTTTGGGTGAACCATGTGCTCATCCTGTCTTTTTCGCTTCTCCTGTTACCCTTGGGTATAAACCTCTCCTCAGCTTCCTTGCAAATTGTTGTAATATATTCCATCATCTCGTCTACTGACTTCCCTGCCATCTCTCTGTCCCACTGAACTCCGTGCAGGAAGTTCTTCATGCCCACGTAGTCACCTTTCTTGTAGTTTGGCTTCATTCGTGCAGCCCTTCCTGCTTCCCCCTCCACTTGTAACTCTACTATGTATTCGAAACTTAGAACCATATGATCACTGGCCCCAAGGGGGCTTTCATGTGTGATATCCTCAATATCTGCACTACTCTGGGTGAATACTAGGTCCAGTCTCGCTGGTTCGTCCTCTCCTCTCTCTCTCTCTGGTAGTGTCCCTTACGTGTTGGTACATGAGATTTTCCAGTACTACCTCCAGCATCTTAGCCCTCCACGTTTCTTGGTCCCCTAGTGGCTTTAAGTTCTCCCAATCAGTTTCCTTATGGTTGAAGTCACCCATGATCAGTAGCTTCGCCCTGCTCGCACGAGCCCTTCTGGCCACTTCTGCCAGTGTGTCAATCATCGCTCTGTTACTCTCATCATATTCTTGCCTTGGCTTCCTGCTGTTCTGTGGTGGGTTATACAGCACTGCAATTACCACCTTGGGACCTCCAGACTGTAGCATCCCTACTATGTAATCCCCAGCTTCTCCTCTGTCTCCTCTCTCCAGCTCATCAAAATCCCATCGGTTTTTGATCAGCAGTGCCACTCCTCCACCCCCTCTGTTCCCTCTGTCTTTCCTCAGGATCTGGTATCCCATTGGAAAGATGGCATCTGTTATCATACCTGTGAGTTTGGTTTCTGTGAGAGCTATTATGTCCGGTGATGCCTCTGACTCTTTCGTGCCACTCCTCCCACTTATTTGTTATTCCATCAGCATTGGTGTGTCATACCTTCAGTTTCCTCTCTAATACTGTGTTTTGGTGGGTCTGTGAGGGTGGGGGACCTGGCGGTGTACTGTGGGATTCTATAGTAGAGTGTTGGGTGTGGACGGTGAGTGTGGGTTGTAGTTTGTGTTGGGATAGTGTGCTTGGTTGTTGGGTGTTTGGGATGGTTGGGTGTGTGTGTGTGTGTACTCACCTAATTGTACTCACCTAATAGTGGTTGCAGGGGTCGAGACTCAGCTCCTGGCCCCGCCTCTTCACTGACCGCTACTGGGTCCCTTCTCTCCCTGCTCTATGAGCTTTATCATACCTCGTCTTAAAGCTATGTATGGTTCCTGCCTCCACTACATCACTTGCTAGACTATTTCACTTTCTGACTACTCTATGGCTGAAGAAATACTTCCTAACATCCCTTTGACTCGTCTGAGTCTTCAGCTTCCAATTGTGCCCCCTTGTTTCTGTGTCCCCTCTCTGGAACATCCTGTCACTATCTACCTTGTCAATTCCCCGCAGTATTTTGTATTTCGTTATCATGTCTCCTCTAACCCTGCTGTCTTCCAGTGTTGTCAGGCCGATTTCCCTTAACCTTTCGTCGTAGGACATTCCCCTTAGCTCAGGAACTAACCTTGTCGCACTTTCTCTAATTTCTTGACGTGCTTGACCAGGTATGGGTTCCAAACTGGTGCTGCATACTCTAATATGGGCCTAACGTACACGGTGTACAGTGTCTTGAATGATTGTGTGTGTGTGTGTGTGTATGTGTGTGTATGGGTGTGTGTTTGTGTGTGTGTGTGTGTGTGTGTGTGTTTGTGTGTGTGTGTGTGTGTGTGTGTGTGTGTGTGTTTTCCTCCTTGTTGACTTAACACAAGGGTAAGTAACCTCAGAGTGACCTTCAGCTCGGAAATCACCTTTACTGTGATGTTGATTCAAATGGAGCATTTGCATATATGCATAGGAAGTGGGAGGGTAGGTAGGAGGAGGAGGAGGAGGAGGGAGAAATTGAAGGGGGAAAGAGGGAAGAGAGAGAAAGAGAGAGAGAGAGAGGCAAATGTAGTCTCTGTTCACAAAAAGAAGAGCACAGCAGAGATCAGCAACTACAGACCAGTGCCACTCCTGTCAATCAGTAAGAAGATTCTTTGAGACAAAACTCTCACAGCAGATGGCTGCGTTTCTCGACTACCACTCACTTCTTTGTCACCGTCAATATAGCTTCAGAAAAGGTCACTTTGCTACTGATATACTGTTATACCTTTTCATTCTGTAGCCTCAGTCAGTGGATAAATCCAAGATCAGCTTTGTAGTAGCACTGAAAATTGCAAGTGCTTTCGACCGAGTGTGGCACCAGAGGCTCTTGGTAAAACTGCAAGCACTAGGAGTCGCCAACTCTGCACTATGCCTCCTTAATGATTACCTTCAAGGCAGATCTCTAAGCGTTGTTCTCAACAGGATAGTGTCAACAAGACACTGTTGGTGCAAGTGTTCTACAAGAAAGTGTGTTTGGGATATTATTATGTAATGTCTACTTCAATGACCTTCAACTCATCCCAGAATCCCATGCATATGCAGACGACTTTACTTATTCAAGAGAGGAAATACCAGCTGCTCTAAGTTATGTCAGCCTGGAACAACGATCGCAGGTCACATTTGCTCTTTAGAAAATAAAAATGATGATGGTCTCTAGGCACCATGATGGTAATGCTGGAGCAATGAAAATAATGAATGGAAGAGTGTTCATACCCAGAGATGAAGTTGATATCCTTGGGGTGAAATCTGACTCCTAGTTGACTATGAAAAAAACACATTGTGAATCTTGCAAGCAAAGTGGCCAGGAAGCTTATAGCACTTAGAGCTATCACGCATCTGATCGACAGTAGAGGTTGCAAGATTCTGTACGAGGCACAAGTACGCTCACACCTTGAGTATGCTCCACTTTCTTGGATTACATGCCCCCGTCTCCACTGCGACTTCTTGACAGAACAGAGATCAGAGCAAGACGACTTATCTCTCGCCTTAACCCAGCCTGGACAGATCTGTCAAATTACAGATCCTTTAACACCAGAGGGATGTGGGTGGCCTTACTGTAATACACAGAGCCACTATTGCCAAAGTACCACATTTGGGCTCCACTCTGCGGAGAGCGGGTAGTGAGTTTCTCCACGTTGAAACGGACAGTAAGCAACAACTGCACTCTGGTTGCACCTTTCTCAAGAACATCACTTTATTTGAAATCATTTATTCCTAGGGTGACTCGAGTCTGGAACATGTTCGTACAGCATAATGGCATCAACGAAATAAAGTCAGTTGATCAAATGAAATCACTGGCCCACAGCTGGCTTTAACTTCATCATGTTCACTATTTGTTTGTCTCTTAACAATATAAAAGCTTTAAAATGAGCTTATGTAGGTACCAGCTGTTAGCTTGTAAATAAAGTTAGAAACCCTTAATCAATCTTGTAAAACCCTATTTAAAAAAGAGAGAGAGAGGAAGAGAGAGTGAAGGAGAGAGAGAGAATCCGGCCTGAACATAAGATATTTCAGCAGGGTTTTAAACACCGAAGTGATGTGGGGGGCCTTACTTTTACTTGCAAGGCCACTGTTGTCCACTTCGCGGACAGCGAAAGACAGCATTTATACACCAAGACGGGCAGGAAACGACAACTACACTCTGACTGAACCCTTCTCAAGAACCTCACTTCATCCGAGATCATTCATCCCTAGAATGACTCGAATCTGAAACAAGTTTGTACAGCATTATGACATCGATGAAATAAGGTCAGCTGACCAAATGAAATCATTGGCCCACAGATGGCTCCACCTTCATCCTGTTCTCTATTTGTAAGTTTCATAACAATAAAAAAAGGGCTCTCAAATGAGTTGAAGTAGGTAACAGCTCTTAGCTTCTAAATAAAGATAGGGACTCTTAACCTAACCCTGAAAAACCAGGGAAAGAGAGAGAAACACCTCCAACACTTCACAAACGTGGCCACGATCAACCAACACCGACACTGGTAAACATTACTCAGTCTTCCCAACAAATTAATGAACACGTGTTTTTTTCCCTTGAAGTTCATTAGATTAACAGAAAAAAGGGCCAAACCTGATTTCAGAATGATCATAAAAACTCAAGAAGTTTATTACGGGCAGAAAGTTAATCAGGACACAGCATGCACGAAAGCCAAGTGATGTTCCCTTTAATTTAGGAAACGTAAACTTTAATTATAACTTACGATTACGGAGAGGCTACGTGATTAATAATTTTATGTGTTCGACGCTGGGGTGGCGAGAGAGAAAGCTGAGTTAGTTTGTGATTGTTGCTTCTTGGAGGAGAGTGTCTTGAGCCTGGTGATGGGCTCATCATCCAAGGAACTGGAATTACCTTCCAGTTTCTTGGATCTTAACTGATTCCTGCTCTCAAAGAGCTGTATGACCCCTCCCGGACTGACCAGTTCTTCATGGATATGATGGTATTGGTTGTTGCTGATATGTGTTTGTTGCTTGTATTCCAGAGCACTGTTGAGGAGCATGGGAGAGAGAGAGAGCAGGGGGAGAGAGAGAGAGAGTGAGAGAGAGAGAGAGAGAGAGAGAGAGAGAGAGAGAGAGAGAGAGAGCAGGGAGAGAGAGAGAGAGAGTGAGAGAGAGAGAGAGAGAGCAGGGAGAGAGAGAGAGAGTGAGAGAGAGAGAGAGAGAGCAGGGAGAGAGAGAGAGAGAGAGAGAGAGAGAGAGAGAGAGAGAGAGAGAGAGAGAGAGAGAGAGAGAGAGAGAGAGAGAGAGAGAGAGAGAGAGAGAGAGAGAGAGAGAGAGAGAAGGATTACCAGGTGATAATAAAGCAAATGAATTGAGAAAAGGGAGTAACGAGGGATATAAGCAACTGCTGTAGGAGAGGCTTAGGTTCGACTATTACGAATACAGGTGAAGTCTTGTGACCTGTAGCGCCTGTTCGTAAGCGACTCAGCAAAATACTTAACAAGCAGTGTAGGGACAAAGCAAAAGGCAGCTTAGAATAACTTCTTAATCAGTATATTCCATCATCAGATTTATATATTACAAGTACTATACATTATGTACAACAGTACAACGAGTATTTACAACAAGGAATTGCAAGCTAGAGACTCAGTGAGAACTCTTCGACCAGAGTAGAAGGAACCTGGCTATTCTGTTCCACATGTGCAAGACGGAATTGATGGGCTTCCTCGTGATTAGTTGAATGAACCGGCA
This sequence comes from Cherax destructor, assembly GCA_009830355.1. Taxonomy (NCBI): domain Eukaryota; kingdom Metazoa; phylum Arthropoda; class Malacostraca; order Decapoda; family Parastacidae; genus Cherax; species Cherax destructor. Next base: position 79,932 of record WNWK01006921.1, on the reverse strand, counting down.
ATTAGCATAGCAGTGAGGCCCCCGACTGCTATACTCTTAATTGCTAGTTCTCCAGTCATGAGGGCATGCTTATATGGCGTGTGACATACATGGAACATCATGGGAGAGGACATACCCAGGATCACTAATAGGATAGGACATACCCTGGAACACTTAGTGAGGACATTCTCAAGATTACTCATGGTAGAGGACATGCCCTAGAACACTCAGGGATAGGACATACCCAGGAAAGTGCGTACAAGAATAATTTCATCGTCCCACTCTCACATATAACAACTGGGTTTATATTATTTTAATCTTTGATCCTGTATCTTTGTTAGTTAATGGGGCTTAAAGAATATCAGCTACACTAGGATCATCAAGTCTGCATGTAACCTTTTCATGACCAGTCTAAAATGCTTTTATCCCTGAATATGAGATAAAACTAAAATCTCAGCTTACGTAAGCTGAGAGAAATACACCTCTCGGTGCGCAAAATTATTTTTGGCAGTGAATAAAAATGAACATCACCTGGTAGTAATATATAACTACTTCTGAAGACATGCACTACAATGGATATAAAACTAATCACTTTAACAAAATGAAACGCGTAAAAGCTCACCCATAAAACTTGAAGCGTTTCTACTAAATCGTTAGAGATTTCATCGGAAAGGTAGTTAAATGTTTTTAGGTTTATCCCAGCTGGAGAATTTATTGGTTTGTGCCAGTAATCCCGCGAGTGAACAACCCATGATAAAAATAGTACATTTCAGCTCAACTAGTTAAGTCACAATTACGTGATATAAATAGAATACAATAATATCGCTGTAAATTATTCTTAATTGCTGCAATATTCAGTAATTTTTCCTTTGATAAATTATTATTGCCTTACTGTAGAAAATCCAGTATTTGTTTTATGAAATAATACTGTACCTTAGTCATGTGTATAGATTATCAATATGTAATACAGTCAATGAAGTGTAAAGATGGTATGCTTTCCCTTTGACAATTACAAATGGAAAATTAACCCAGAAAAGGGGTTTTAATGAAAGATGAAACACCTAAGGACTTTACCCAATAATGACTTAACTAAATCCTAACTTAACTAAGATAATAAAAATAGACAAAACTAATAATATGGGTCCACCTCTGGTGTAAATTGTGGGACCCATAGCCTCGGAGAAGTGGATAAAAAGGCTTCAAGGAAGAATATTTAGATGTCTTTCTGAAGCCATTTGAATATTCCACTTCCCCTACCACCCCATCTTTTATTAAATATATATAAAATTTATTTCAAGATACAATACATTGTCAAAATACATTAACAAATAAATAAGCAAATAATAAAGCAAATAATAAATGTTACAAAAAGGACTTGAACTCCATTAAGAATAAAGTCACAATAAACAAATAACCCGCACTTAGGAGAGGAAAACTTCATTTCCTGCTTCTCCTCTCCAATACTTTGGATAATCTGGCCAATCTCTTTCTGACAGACTTAAAGAGCACAAATAAAGTGTTCCTTTCACTGACACTAACAATGCTCGTTTCTGCCATGTTAGACATCAGTCATCCTATTAACTGGTCCCCTGCGAAAACTGTCTGCCCTTTTTTATAGCCTTCACAGACGCCGGCTTATCGAAACCTCCCTTAAATACAACATTTCTAGGAAGAATCTTAGTCCTGGCCCTGTAGATACCCTCCTTTCTCATTATGCTGTCAGATGCTCTAAACTTCAGAACACTCATGACTTGACCTGATCTTTGTCTCCTCCTATTCTTACCTCTTCACTTCTCTTATTTGTATTGGCTTTCCTGTCTTCTGCTATGGGGGTTTAGTCCCTCATGAAATTTTGTCCTGTGCCAGTGAACCAATAGCTCTCCTACAGTGCTCCTCGGTTATGTTGTTCTTATGGACTACCGCCACTATTACTGCTACTATTTCTTCTCTAATTCTACACTCTGCCATTTTTTCCCCTAGTCTTCCACTTCTGTTATTACTGCTACCTTCATATTTCTACCTCTACTATTGCTGCACTACAACTGATTCCTCTTTCATTGCTTCTACCAGCAGTAATAGTAGTAGTAGTACTACTGCTGCTACCTTATAACTACTAGTACTACCACTGCTGGTACCTTTACTACTGCTACTACTTCTGCCGCTGATCTCTGCTCTCCACCAACATTTCTATTAATACCACTTGAACTTCTACTACCATTACCATTAACTATATATCCCCGCCCCCTTTCGTATATATTTTGTCCTTCTCACGTCAGTGTGACTTATCAACGGTCCAAGTCGGACCGGAACGTCGTCATAAGTTTCCCCTCTTGTAAGTACGCGTTAAGCTGTATGAATCCAGAGACAAGGAAGTACAGCAGTCATTCTTCCAGGTAGTGTCTTGCTAAGTGTACAGGTGGCAGGTGTCCCATGAGCAGAGACAACGCTCAGGATGACTCACGGAACGGGAGGTGTTTGAACCCATGGTCCGCATGTAGTCTGCATCTTCCCGGTGGGAACTGAGATGATACAGTGACCGTGTAGATTCATGCTACACAGCTGGTCAGGTATACTCATTCCCACGACTTCAAAGACACATTTTCCAAGAGATCAGACTGGATTTAACTAGCTGCTTGGGTCCACCAGCCTCTCGGTTCATCAAGAAACATAAGTACTTGTGAAAAGAAACAAAACACTTGGCTGCTTAGATCTACACATGAAGGTAGACATTAAAGGATAACAAATTTAGAAAATAATGAACTACAACAATGGAGTTTGGTAATAGAGCAAGAACCGGGGAAGTCCCTGTTCCCGGTAAATATTATGTACAAGACAAACACCAAGAATAAAAATGAAACGAATATATAACTGAACTGCCAAAAACCAGTGTGTTGAGGTACATCTCCTGGGTCTCCTAGGTGTCTTGAGGTACATCTCTTGGGTCTCCTAGGTGTGTTGAGGTACATCTGGTTCTTTCAGGTTCATTGAGGTATAACCCCTGGGTTTCAACAGCTGAGGTAGAGCTATTGGGTCTCTCAGGTGTGTTGAGGTACAGCTCCTGGGTCTCTCAAGTGTGTTGAGGTATAGCTCATGGGCCTTTCAGGTGTGCTTATGTACAGCTTCTTGGTCTCTCAAAAGAGTTGAAGTACAGTTCCTGGGACTCAAATATTGAGGCTCATCTGCTGGTCCTCTGGAGTACACATCTCTGGAAAGTGGTGAGATGTAGCTTCTGGGCCTCTTTGAGATACAGCTTTGTGATACCGTTGCTGGGCCTCTTAAGAGGGTTGAGGTACAGCTACTGGATCTGTCAAGTGTTTTAAGATACATCTCTTGAGTCTGTAGAGTGTTGAAGCATAGGTTATGTGTCTCATGAAACTGTAAAGATACAGCTTCTGGGTTTCTTGAGTGTTGAGATACAGCTCCTGGGTTTCTTGATCGTTGACATACAGCTTCTTGGTTCCTTGAGTGTTAAGATACAGCTCTTGGGTTAATTGAGTATTGAAATACAGCTCCTGGGTTCCTTGAGTGTTGAGATATAGCTCTGGGTCTCTTGAGTGTTGAGATACAGCTCCTGGGCTTCTTGAATGTTGAGATACAGCTCCTGGGTTTCTTGAGTGTTAAGATACAGCTCCTGGGTTTCTTTAGTGTTGTGATACAGCCCCTGGATTTCTTCAGTATTGAGATACAGCTCCTGGGTTTCATGAATGTTAAGATTCATATCCTGGGTTTCTTGAGAGTGTAGAGATACAGCTCTTGGGTTCCTTGAGTGTAAAGATACAGCTCCTAGGTTTCTTGAGAATGTTGAGATACAGCTCCTAATTTTCTTGAGTGTTGAGATACAGCTTCTGGGTTTCTTGAATGTTGAGATACAGCTCCTGGGTTTCTTGAGTGTTGTGATACAGCTCCTGGGTTTCTTGAGTGTTAAGATACAGTTCCTGATTTTCTTGAATGTTGAGATACGGTTCCTGGGTTTCTTAAGTGTTGAGATACAGCCCTTGGGTTTCTTGAGTGTTGAGACACAGCTCCTGGGTTTCTTGAGTGTTGAGATACAACTCCTGGGTTTCTTGAATGTTGAGATACAGTTCCTGGGTTTCTTGAGTGTTGAGATACAGCCTCTGGGTTTCTTGCGAGTGTTGAGATACAGCTCCTGGGTTTCTTGAAAGTACAGAGATACGTCACTGAGCCTCTTAAGGATGTTTAGATAAAGGTCATGGAATGTTATTGGGGGCTGGGGATATTGGAATAGATGTTTGATGATGGGGGTTTAAAGCCTCTCGACTACAATAGAGTCTTTAAATCTTCATGTAAACTTTTCATCTATCAAAAATGCTTCAGTCCCTAAAGTAGGGAGTAGAGTAAACCTTAGATATGCTAAGAGACGTACACCTCGCGATATATGGTTAGGCAGGTTACTTAATGGGATTTAAAGGCTATTGACTACGCGAGGTTCAGGTTGCACAGCAATATTGTCACCACCAGAAAAGAATACTTTATGCCTAAAACATGTATTAAGGTTAGGTAAGGTTCGTCAAGAAACAGGACAAGTGTTTCCTGATGCGGGTCTTAGTCATATGATGACCCGCCGCTGGAGCTTTTGCTCATCTGACCGAGGCCTTCCGCTGGCTTACAGTTCCACCCATTTAATAATTATGGTTATTATTTTATCCATTTCATTGCTTCTGAAACCCCCATTATATATACACTGAAAGAAATGCACCACTCAAGGTATATATCATGTTATAATAATAATAATAATAATAATAATAATAATAATAATAATAATAATAATAATAATAATAATAATAATAATTTATTTTACAATCATTATTATTAATAAAAAATAATCAATCACTTTATATTATTATTATTAGAATTATTATAACTCACCTATCAACATAGTATATAATAACGAGATTAATTTTGAACTTGGAAAGTTTAGTCGTTATTTAAGTCAGGAAAATAATGGAGAAAAGTATGGTTTCAACAAACTATTTCCTCGTGTTATTTAACATTCTTTTTCTAAAATTAAATAGAGATGCGTTATTATTTACAAAGTATAACAAATATTAAAAAGAAAATGGGAAACAAAACTAAAAACGGAAACATTGAATGGAAAGAATTAAGTCCAAACTATCGCAAATTTGCGTCAATAATTACTTAATGGTTGGGTCTTATTGTTATTGTACAAAAGAGGTAATTATATTTTGTGCAAATTGAAAAAAAAAAAAAAATTCTCTCTCTCGGCAACAAAGCCGAACCATAAATAACCTAACCTGTGGAAAAAAAAATTATAATTTTCCTAAATACAGCATGTGTAAATATGAATACTATAATAAAAGAATGAATAGTAGTTAGACTGTTGGGTTTAGTCCTGACTCTTTCTCTTCTACTTAAGGTTTTCCTCTCACCGGCTATTCTTCTTCTGTCCCCACTTTCCCCTCGCCCCTAGTGGGTCCTTACCTGAGAGTCTGAACTAACTAATACTATAATAATTGTGTATTAAAATGTGACGCTGATTTGACCCTTCGAGAAATTTGGTGTGAAGGATGGTGTGCAGCGGCTGAGGAGCGTCACAGCGGAAGAGGACCCCATACTGAAAATAAATGTAAGCACTGGTCTGTTAGTGGTGTAAAGTAATCCGGTGTCATCGAGGCCATAATGGGGTGTTTCGGCCTGAACTTATAATAGTAACTCTTGTTAATGTCTACTGCTGAAGAATTGGGTCTGAAAATTTGCGGAACCTTCAGAATTACATGTGGATGGTGAAAAAATAGGAGAGTACACCATCACTCACATAGGGAAGTACGCCATTATCCTTTCATTTAGATTTCTCGCTGGCCAGTGTAGGTTTCTATATGTTAGGTAGGCGTTGTGTTGTGATCCAACTACAGTAAGTAAATGGTAAGTAGTTTTTCCAAACTGAATAATTGCTATCAATGCCACAAAGGAAGACATCATGTAGCAATGTGTAAAGGGCTAAATAATAGTAATAATAACAATAATGATGATAATGTTAATGGGGATGGCATATCTGAAGTAGCTTTACCCGTAGTGAATGTAGAAATTCGGGAAAAAAGGCGTAAATTAAAAAATGTAATTGCATTACTGGACCAAGGATCACAACGCACATTCATAAAACGTAGTTGCTTTAATGGTATGAAAGTGCAAAAGGGGGATCCTACAAATTTAAAATTATCTGGTTTTCTGTCAGATAAAAAGACCAAGTTGTACTACACTGTGTATGTAAATATCGGCTTCGGCAATGAGAGAAAATGTATCAATGCAGTTATAGTAGATAAGATCCCACAGAAAATCTCTACAATTGGGCTTAGTAAAGCTACTAAAAGACTTTCACAAAATGGTGTAGAATTGGAACTCTCTTGTGTAAATAATGATTCAGAGGGGCCAATAAATATTCTAATAGGGAGTGATTATTATGCTTCATTTGTAAAGGGTATGGTAAGAAAATGTGGTGTTAGTCTTCTAAAACCAGCAGGAGGCCATTTAATATATGGTAGGCTTCCTCGTACTATTAATGAATGACTAGAGGTGACAATACCTGATGAATGTTAAATATGAATCTGGACAATACTGGGTGTGACTCCTGTAGAAGTTGAATCATCCAGAATTGCCTACAAATTACAGAATGGCCTATGTACAATTAAAGGCGCAGCTCCACGAATTGAGTAAGACACCAGAATTATTGGCTGCATATAATGATATAATTAATGAACAGGTAAAGAATAAATTCATAGATGAAGTACCTCCTGAGCAGACAAAAATTTATGGTCATTACTTGTCACATCGTGGAGTTAGAAAGAGCTCTAAAACTACTCCCCTAAGAATTGTTTTTAATTGTACTGCAAGGAGTAGTAAAAATGTACCTGTTTGATGACAGGTCCATTGTTGAAGGAAAAATTAGGAGATATATATTGTTAAATTTCAGGTTTAAGAATTATGGCTTTGCAGCTGAGATAAGTAAAGCTTTCCTTTGAGTGATATTGCAGGAGGCAGATGGGGATTGCAACAGTATCTTGTTTCCTGAGAATCCTAGTGACCCACTTAGCCCTCTGAGAACTTTTCGATTTAGGAACGTATTTAGCGCTACATCGAGTCCGTTCCTACTTCAAGCAACAATAAATGCACAGGTGGTCCATTGAGTGAAGTAATGAGAACAGGTTTATGTGGACAATTTCCCGGGTGTGACGTCAACCGATGAAGAACTGATGAGGACATATGATGAGGCTAATAAAATAATGCAAAATGCAAATATGCCTCTAAAGGAATAGAATAGCAATTCCTCCAAATTAAAGGACAAAATTAATAAAGATTACCCTGGAGTTGAAGTACCTAAATGTAGTAATGTATATTGGGATTAACCTGGAATACCGAAAGAGATTTGTTATTGTTGAAATCTAATAATTATGGTATGCCCAACAAATTAACAAAGAGAGTCTTGCTTGCAAAAGTTCCCAAATGCTTCGACCCACTAGGCTTAGTGTCACCCCTTACAATAAGAGGGAAATTGTTAATACAAGAAGCATGGAAACTTAAATGTGCTTGGGATGAAGCCTTACCTAAGGAATTTATTAAAAAGTGGAAAGACTTAATAGGTGATTATGTAAAGATACAGCTGTTGGAATTCCCACGTAATGTAGCAAGTCAAGAGGGTAATAATATATTACACATATTTTGTGATGCTTCAAAATTGGCGTATGGAGCAGTCGCTTATATTCAATGTAATAATTCTATTTATCTTGTCATGGCTCCAATTAAAGCGTGTACATTGCCTCAGTTGGAATTAACAGCCATTTACATAGATGTGAAATTAGCTAATTATGTAAGAGATAAATTGGAAGATATAAATATTAGTGACACTGTAATTTGGTTCTTACAATGGATTCGTAATGGTAACAGTAAGATTGTGTACGTTCAAAACAGAGTCTCTGGCATTAATCAAATGCAAGACAAATATAAGAGTTTGTGTCAACATTTAATAACATTTAATCATATACCTGGTGACGAGAATCCAGCTGATTTCTTGTCAAGAGGTTTGACTTATGATAAATTTGTGAATACTATATCTTTGTTTAGGGGACCAAGTTGGTTGGTAAATAAAATTAATTGGCCTGTATAAAAGGGACATATTGCACCTGTTGAAATTACTGTGACCACCGCTCCAATAATTTGTCCCTCGTTAATAGGTATTCTTTCTTACCCAAACTAATTAATATAACATTGCTAGTATTTAAATTTATAAACAAAATGAATATTTCATATAATTTTTCACATCCTCTGAAATACTGGATTCAGAGAATGCAAGAAGAAATCTATGGAGATGAAATTAAACTGTTGTTAAAAGGAAAAATTGTAAAAGGTTCAACAATAGATAAATTAGGTAATATGCTGAATTGTGTAAACATATAATGCATCCTATCTTTATACCAAGGCCCAATCTTTGGTAATTTAATTATAAGTGTAAAAATGGTGAAGCAAGATGGAGTACAGAGATAATTTAAATTAATTAAGTCGTTTATCAATGATCTCCGCCCGGCCACAATGTGGATTTTTTTTTTTTTGTATAATTTTCCTAAATTCAGCATCCGTAAATATGAATAATATAATAATTGTATATTAAAATGTGACGTTGATTTGACCCTTCGAGAAATTTGGTGTGAAGGATGGTGTGCAGTGGCCGCGGAGTGATACATGGGAAGAGGACGCCATAGTAAATGAACATGAGCACTGGTCTGTTAGTGGTGCAAAGTAATCCAGCATCATCAAGGCCATAATGGGGTGTTTCGACCCGAATTTTTGATAGTAACCTGTATCAATGTCCCATGCTGGATAATTGAGACAGGAAATTTGCAGAACCTCCAGAATTATGTGTGGATGGTGAAAAAATAGGAGACTGCACCATCACTCAAACAGGGAAGTATGCCATTGTCCTTTCATTTAGATTTCTCACTGACCAGTGTAGGTTTCTATATGTTAGGTAGGAGTTGTAATGTGCTCCAACTACAGTACTTCTTAATTCGCCGGTAGTCTCCCGGCCTGGGTCTTTTCCAGATGGTGACATGGCCTTGGCTCTCTGTCTTGGGAGTGTCTGAGACCTATGTCTGCCTTGGCAGGAGGTACAAGTACCTCCTCATCTTCTGGGACCAACTGTCCCCAGGCCTAGCCCCATTCCCTGCCCTCACGGGGTTCGTAGCTTTACGGATGAAACTAGTAGTCGCCATACTAGGAAGATCGTCACATGCACCATTCCCCACCTGACTCCATCCTATATATACTCTCGTACCTTTCACCCAGGTAGATCTGTTTGTGACTTGATAAAGCCCACTGTGTGGGCGAAACGTTGTCAATAAAGGATCACATTATACTGCTTATATGTTTATATTTCCATTGTGTCAGTATTTTATACCATTTACTTCCTTTTCCATTGGTACTAAATATATATCCACTGCACAGCGCACTTAACACAAGAAAATTTTACACACCAAAAAAAAAAAAAAACCGAGACTAACGTACATATTAACCAAATTTTCTATTAACCTTATTTCTGTAGTTTCAGATATTTTATGAAAGCATTGTGTAGCTCTTTGTCTTATCTTGTGTTCTCCAGGCACCAATATTTTCTTACAACTTCGTGTTTCCCTCTTGTCAAATAGCACCAGTTATTTTCAAATGCTCTTAAAATGTTCATTACTTTAGATATTTCATTATATTTTATTGCAATACACCATTAACAAATAATACAAAATACTACAGAAATGAAAACAAGAAAATGTGTGAATGAGAAAGCTATACACTACAGCAGAAGACTATTATAACGACATTTGGCTTCAGAGGAAACTTTATGAAGTTACTGAAATTAAACGTTGTTATTATAACATTTTACATTGATCTGAGCAAGATCTTTATCCACTTGTCCACAGCATATTTGGCCTACAAAAACTACTTACATTATTTTTAATATTTAAGATAATCAAAACAATTTTCCGCACCTCTAGGACTGATAAACTAGACACATATGCACAAATATTGCACAAGTGTCTCATTCTGCTAGTCTCCATTTTGGATTTCCATCTTTCAGTCAAAACCAGCAGTGTTAAGAACCTGTAAATCTCTTTGAGGGTATTATCTCCATATTGTGGCCTGAGCATGTTTCTCTGTACGGTGGTAATGGTGACATTACACAAGATACTAAGTGTCACAACTCGTTGATTTTTTGGTGTTGCAGTTTTGGTAGCATAGTGTTGACATGTGACACATTCCAGTTTTTCCATCATCCTGCATTAATGAATTCACTGTGTGCCGAGCTGTGAGAAATATGGAATTTACTGGCTATTAGTGAGCAATTTTCTAGAAGGCTTGTGATCTTCTTAAACCTTTTTTCATTGCTTTACATTTACATGGGTTGAAGATTAGCAGCCATATTGCTGGCCATTCCACGTAACCAGTCAAGGTCATCTTATAGTTCATTGCAATCTTCACCTGTTTAAACTCTTCTCGTAGGCTTTGCAATGTATTGTTTGCGACCCATGACTACATGAGGCTACGCCTCCAAGGAGATCGAAAGAGACATAGAGGAACACACCAAAGATAACACACGTACCATCTTGCATAAACAAAACAGCAGACTCACAATATGAACACTGAATAAGAATGAGCACACTAAGATGAAGGGATGTAGTGGGAGATTAACAAAGCCGAGAGGTTGAGAGTTATTAAGGCATCATCAGCATAATGTTAGCCTCGAGCCCACCACTCTTCCCTCTTATCTAATTCTGCTACACTGTAATTAAGCACTAGCTGAGGGAGGTGCCAGACACGGCGAGCCAAGGACGCAAGGAAGAAAGGGAGAGAGAGAAGGAAGAGACAAAGAGAAGGAAAGAAGAATGGAAAAAAAACATCAACAAGGAAAGTAAGAAGCATGGGGAGAGAGAGAGAGAAGGCAGGGGGACTGACATGTCAGGAGAGGAAATAAGGAGGGAAAGGCGTAAGAAGGAAGTGAGAATAAGAAATAGGCGGAAGGAAGGAGGTGAAAGAGGGAGGGACGAAATGAGTAGAAAATATGAGATTTGGAAGGAAGGAGGAACGAAGGTAGTGGAAAGTATGAGAGATGGAAGGAAAGAGACAAGTGATGAGAAGATGGGAGTCGGAGAGATAAGGAGAAATGGAAAACAGAGAGAAGGATGAGAAGATAGGATGGAGAGAAGGAGAGAGAGTGGAAAAGGTAGGAGACAGTTGGTATAAAAGAGCGGGTGAAGAAGAAAATTACTACATGGAAGAGACAAGAAGAGGTAAGGAAAAAGGTGGGAAAGACCAACATTATCCTCTACAATGATGACCAAACTAAACTCTAGTGTTTTTTAATGTTTTTCTTCTTAATTTTGAGCAATATTTTTATATACCTAATCCAAATCTCCAAGTTATACGCAGTCGAAAACCTGCGTATAACTTTCGATTTCTCAAAAACCTAACTACTAATGGTCTACTGTTGACCGGAAGCCTTACTTGAATGTTATATGCATTATATACTGTGTTCTTACAACAAAGTAAGCTAGGAAAAAGAAAATGTTATTAAGAAATCATAAGGAAGAGATAATACATTTACCGTACTGTACTGTATTTATCGATAACGTATTAACATAAGTCAGTACCTACAACAGTATTGTCTTATTTGATATAAAACACTAGATGTTGTACGTATTACTAACACTAGACATCAAAAATGAAAAGATAATGTGAAAAAGAAATTCATTTTTATTTATGATTTAATACTGGATCTTTATGTTTGTTTACATTTCTCTCGACTGCGAATGGAACACGTACGATCTGTAATTGGTTGTAGGTGTAAGTTTTGATAAATTTTTACTTTTTATAATATATTTGTGTATTTTTTTTGGTAGTAAATTATAAAATGGAGTGGTATCTACATATATGTTATGCATTCATGACATACCTAACGTTTTCTTTTTCTTTTTTCAGTTGCAAATCTACAAAAAATATTCTAATATATTTCTTGACAAAAATCCGGGTATAAGTGGACCCGTGCAGTTCCAACCTTATCCTGTTTGGGTACCAGCCTTCACGAGCAGTCTATAAATTAATAAAGAGCTGGGCATTGTGACGCAGGATCGAATCCCGACTAGCCGCAGATCTGTTAATGATTTAGAATCACTTGTTTCGTGATTTCATTAATATATAGATTATTCATGAAGGCTGCTACCAAAACATGATGAAATTAGTTTCTGAAGCTTCACGAACTCTTAAGTTCTCGCATCAGGGAAAACGCCCTCAGTTCCATTAGGCACCTGGTGTTTGAGAATTGTTGGTCCTGTGGATAGACTGATGCGTACATTGTTCTGTTCTCACAGGGCTGGATATGGTGTTGCAGGATCGAATCCTGGCTACCCGCACTTCTGTTAATGATTCAAAATCACTTGTTTCGTGATTTCATTAATATTTAAATATATTAATATATATGTAAATGTATATAGTGATTGGCAGAGAGCGTGTAAAGTTCCTTTATATAAATGGAAGGGGGACAAAAGAGATTATAAAAATTATAGGGGAATAAGTTAACTGAGTATACCAGGTAAAGTGTATGGTAGGTTTATTATTGAAAGAATTAGAGATAAGACAGAGAGTAGGACTACAGATGAGCAAGGAGACTTTACTTCTTGGTAGGGGATGTGTAGATCAAGTGTTTACATTGAAGCATATTTGTAGGGAAGTTTTCATTGCATTTATGGATTTAGAAAAGGCATATGATAGAGTGGATAGAGGAGTAATGTGGCAAATGTTGCAAGTATATGGAATAGGTAGTAAGTTACTAAATGCTGTAAAGAGTTTTTATGAGGATAGTGAGGCTCAGGTTAGGGTGTGTAAGAGAGAGGGAGATTACTTCCCGGTAAAACTATAACTTAGACAGGGATGTGTAATGTCACCATGGTTGTATAATATATTTATAGATGTGGTTGTAAAAGAAATAAATGCTAGGGTGTTAGGGAGACGGGTGGGATTAAATTATTGAGAATCAAATACAAAATGGGAGTTGACACAGTTACTTTTTGCTGATGATACTGTGCTTATGGGAGATTCTAAAGAAAAGTTGCAACAGTTAGTGGACGAGTTTAGGAGGGTGTGTAAAGGTAGAAAGTTGAAAGTGAACATAGATAAGAGTAAGGTGATGAGGGTATCAAACTATTTAGATAAAGAAAAATTGAATATCACATTGGAGAGAGGGATTATGGATGAAGTTAATGTTTTCACATATTTGGGAGTTGATTTGTCAGCTGATGGGTTTATGAAGGGTGAGGTTAACCATAGAATTGATGAAGGAAAAAAATGTGAGTGGTGCATTAAGGTATCTGTGGAGACAAAAAACGTTATCTATGGAGGCAAAGAAGGGAATGTACGAAAGTATAGTGGTACCAACACTCTTATATGGGTGTGAAGCATGGGTTGCAAATGCTGCAGCGAGGAGGCGGCTCGAGGTACTGGAGATGTCGTGTCTAAGGGCAATGTGTGATGTAAATATTATGCAGAGAATTCGGAGTGTGGAAATTAGGAGAAGGTGTGGAATTACTAAAAGTATTAATCAGAGGGCTGAAGAGGGGTTGTTGAGGTGGTTTGGTCATTTAGAGAGAATGGATCAAAGTAGAATGACTTGGAGAGCGTATAAATCTGTAGGGGAAGGAAGGCGAGGTAGGGGTCATCCTCGAAAGGTTGGAGGGAGGGGGTAAAGGAGGTTTTGTGGGCGAGGGGCTTGGACTTCCAGCAAGCGTGCGTGAGCGTGTTAGATAGGAGTGAATGGAGACGAATGAATTTTGGGACCTGGCGAGCTGTTTGAGTGTGAGCATGGTAATATTTTGTGAAGGGATTTAGGGAAACTGGTTAGCCGGACTTGAGTCCTGGAAATGGAAAGTACAATGCCTGCACTTTTATATAGATATATAAAAACATAAGAACATAAGAAAAAAGGAACACAGCAGCAGGCCTACTGACCCATGCGAGGCAAGTCCATCACTCACCGGCTTAGACCTGACCACCTGGAGCTAACCTTCTCCAGGTAAATTCCAGGTAGTCAGGTCACTTCCACTTAAGGAGTTAGTACGGAATCTGACCTAATAGCACAAGCTAGTCAGGTCCAACTCACACCCACCCACACCCACTCATGTATTTATCTAAACTATTTTTAAAACTACACAACGTACCAGCCCCTATGACGGTACTCGGGAGTTTGTTCCACTCATCCACAACTCTATTACCAAACCTTCCTGAATCTGAACTTTTCCAACTTGAAACCATTGCTGTGAGTCCTGTCTCGGCTTAATATTTTCAGCACGCTATTTACATCCCCTTGATTTATTCCTGTTTTCCATTAATACACCTCAATCATATCTCCCCTAATTCTACGCCTTTCAAGAGAGTGCAGATTCAGGGCCCTCAGTCTATCCTCATAGGGAAGATTTCTGATACATGGGATCAACTTTGTCATCCTCCTTTGTACGTTTTCCAGTGCATTTATATCCATTCTGTAATACGGTGACCAGAACTGTGCAGCATAATCTAAATGAGGCCTAACCAAAGATATATAGAGTTGAAGAATAGCCTGAGGACTTCTATTATTTATACTTCTTGATATGAAGCCAAGGATTCTATTAGCTTTATTGCGAACACTTATGCACTGTTGTCTTGGTTTCAGATTACTGCTAACCAGAACTCCTAAATCCTTCTCGCAATCACAAGTATTAAGATGTACATTATTCAGTTTATATGTGGCATGGTTATTGTCCTGCCCAACATTTAGAACTTTGCATTTGTCTACATTAAACTGCATCTGCCATTTCTCCGACCACTGCATCAGTCTATTCAAATCATCCTGGAGTGTTCTAATGTCCTCAATAGAATGGATTGGACGGCCTATTTTGGTGTCATCAGCAAATTTGCTTATGTTGCTATTTATTCCCTCAACTATGACGTTTATGTAAATTGTAAACAACAGGGGGGCCAAAACTGACCCCTGTGGGACACCGCTTGAGACGTGCCCGAATTCTGATTTCTCCCCATTTATGCAAACTCTCTGCCCCTTATTTGTCAACCATGCCTCTACCCTCCCTCTCTCTCTCTCTCTCTCTCATATATATATATATATATATATATATATATATATATATATATATATATATATATATATATATATATATATATATATATATACATATAAATGTGTGTTTGTGTGTGTGTGTGTGTGTGTGTGTGTGTGTGTGTGTGTGTGTGTGTGTGTGTTTGTGTGTGTGTGTGTGTGTGTGTGTGCTTAATAGTAACCCACATGGAGACAGAGACTCAGATTAATTGGTCTCTATATTTTGATGAAGATGCGGGATGTTCTTCAGCAGATACAGTGAAGTAAGAGCATAAATAATGGCCTCATGTATCAAGCAGTGAGTGGCGCCACGTATCAAGCATTGAGTGGCGTCACGTATCAAGCAGTGAGTGGCGCCACGTATCAAGCAGTGACTGCCGTCACGTATCAAGCAATGTATGGCGTCACGTATCAAGCAGTGACTGCCGTCACGTATCAAGCAATGTATGGCGTCACGTATCAAGCAGTGAGTGGCGTCACCTATCAAGCAGTGATTGGCGTCACGTATCAAACAGTGACTGGTATCACGTATCAAGCAGTGAGTGGAGTCACGTATCAAGCAGTGAGTGGAGTCACGTATCAAGCAGTGAGTTGAGTCACGTATAAAGCAGTGAGAGGAGTCACGTATCAAGCAGTGACTGGCGTCACTTATCAAGCAGGGAGTGGAGTCACGTATCAAGCAGTGAGAGGAGTCACGTATCAAGCAGTGAGAGGAGTCACGTATCAAGCAGTGACTGGCGTCACTTATCAAGCAGTGAGTGGAGTCACGTATCAAGCAGTGAGAGGAGTCACGTATCAAGCAGTGAGAGGAGTCACGTATCAAGCAGTGACTGCCGTCACGTATCAAGCAGTGACTGCCGTCACGTATCAAGCAGTGAGAGGAGTCACATATCGAGCAGCGACTGGCGTCACGTATCAAGCAGTGACTGTCGTCACTTATCAAGCAGTGAGTGGCGTCACTTATCAAGCAGTGAGTGGCGTCACGTATCAAGCAGTGACTGGCGTCACTTATCAAGCAGTGAGTGGAGTCACGTATCAAGCAGTGAGAGGAGTCACGTATCAAGCAGTGAGTGGAGTCACGTATCAAGCAGTGAGTGGAGTCACGTATCAAGCAATGAATGGGGTCACGTATCAAGCAGTGAGTGGAGTCACGTATCAAGCAGTGACTGACGTCACGTATCAAGCAGTGACTGGCGTCACGTATCAAGCAGTGAGTGGAGTCACGTATCAAGCAGTGAATGGAGTCACGTATCAAGCAGTGAATGGAGTCACGTATCAAGCAGTGAGTGGAGTCACGTATCAAGCAGAGAGTGGAGTCACGTATCAAGCAGTGAGTGGAGTCAAGTATCAAGCAGTGATTGGCGTCACGTATGAAGCAGTGAGTGGCGTCACGTATCAAGCAGTGACTGGCGTCACGTATCAAGCAGTGTGTGGCGTCACGTATCAAGCAGTGAGTGGAGTTACGTATCAAGCAGTGACTGACGTCACGTATCAAGCAGTGAGTGGAGTCACGTATCAAGCAGAGAGTGGAGTCACGTATCAAGCAGTGAGTGGAGTCACGTATCAAGCAGTGACTGACGTCACGTATCAAGCAGTGACTGGCGTCACGTATCAAGCAGTGAGTGGCGTCACGTATCAAGCAGTGAGTGGAGTCACGTATGAAGCAGTGAATGGAGTCACGTATCAAGCAGTGAGTGGAGTCACGTATCAAGCAGTGAGTGGAGTCACGTATCAAGCAGTGAGTGGAGTCACGTATCAAACAGTGACTGGCGTCACGTATCAAACAGTGAGTGGGTGACATGACACGACTGTAGTGACAATAAAAATTTTAGTAGGAAATTCGTTTGTGCTATGTTATTCCTGGTCTTGTGTTAACGTTCTGTATTAGGTTGGGTGTTGGTATGTACTTCCTGAAGGCGAATTTTGAAATGACGTCTGACTTCCATTGTCACCTGTGAGATGTTGAAATTAAGAGATGTAGCTATGAGAGCAGATTCTATGATTTTGTGTTTGTATCTGTAGTGTGATTTGTGTGTGATGAATATTGTCATTGATGATGTTGACATGTTGAAAATTGGCTGAATTATCCTGTACTTAACGTATTGCCCTCTGGTGTTCGATGATTCTTGTACACAGCGTTCGGTCTGTGTGTCCTATGTATACTTGGTTGCAGTCTTTACATGGTATCTGGTAAATTCCTGGTGTGTCTTGTGTTGCTGAATGTTTGTGTTTTTTTTTATTAAAGAGGTTCCCTAGTTTATTAAGATACAACGTGGTTATGTTGGTCACTTTGTTGAGACAATTGAATGTACCTTTGTAGTAGGGTATCATGAGTTGAGATTTGCTGGAAGGAGTTGAGCTTTTGTGAAATGAGGATTTGTATTAGTTGATATTTGCTTTCTTTACTCCTTGTTTTATAAACTAGTCAGGGTATCCTAATTTGGAGAATCGTGTTTTAAGGATTTCTTCTTGGTTTAACCTTGAGGGGCTGCATATCCTGAGTGCACGCAAAACAGGCTTGGTCTGTATTGTATAGTGGCTGTAGAAATTAATATAGTTGGCAGTATAAGTGAACTTCCTGTTAATTGAGAATTCAACCTGATCATTATTTCTGGTGATGAGAACATCAAGGAATGGAAGTTGATTGTTTGTTTCTCATTCGGCTTTGAACTGTAGAGGGAACAAGGTGGTTAAAATTCCCAAGGAATGTGTCAAAGATCCCCCAGATGTCGTCTCATATGGAAAAGACGTCATCAACGTACCTGTACCAGATCATGTCTGATGGGTTGATGCTGGAAAAGGATGGTAGTTTCATAATATTCCACGTTCAGATTAGCGAGTACGAGAGAGAGTGGACTTGCTATACTGCAACCAAATTTCTGGTTGAAGAATTCCTTGTTAACAGAGAAAACATTAGTAGTGTTTTCTCTTTCAACAATACAGAAGCTGGAACCAGGATGAGGGGGGCACACAAAGGCTGGGACCAGGACGAGGGGACTCAGAAGAACTGAGACCAGAATGAGGGGACACGAAAGAGCTGGGACAAGGAAGAGGGGACACACAGGAGTGGGGTCAGGGCTAAGGGACAAGTAAGAGCTGGGACCAGCAAACTCGAAAAAGTGCAGAGGTTTGCAACAATACAGAGCTGAGGGAAATGAGCTATGAGGTGAGATTAAATTAACTGAACCTGTAAACAATAGAAGAGAAAAGGGCGAAGAGGAGACATGACTACGACGTTCTAAATAATTTGAGGATTTAACAGAACATACAATCACAAGAGCAGATACAGCCAGATTGTTCGAAATATGATACACGAGGGCGAGGTGGATATTAAAACTAAAAATACATGTGAGTCACAGGGATACTGGGAATTGCTTCTTCAGCCTCAGATGGTAAATAATTGGAAGAAATTAAATAAGGAAGAGACGGAAGAAAACACCATACGCAGTTTCATGAGTTAGCACGATAGGACATCTAAGGAAAATGACTATTAATGTCGGTTATTGTAATTTCAAATATAACTCGGTAAGTACACATACACACCCACACACACACAAAGGCGGGATCAGGAGCTATGAATCGACCCCTGCAACCATAAATAGGTGAGTCCATACACACACACACACACACGCACATGTCGTGTCCAGGAGCGGCATAAATGAGATGTGTGAGGGAGGAGCTGGTATCATGTGGCGGCCTCAGGCCATGCTTTGTGGTGTTATTAGTGAGTACCAGAGAGAGAGAGAGAGAGAGAGAGAGAGAGAGAGAAACTCAGTGATGATGTATGTACTCACTTATATGTACTGGCCAGATCATGTTGCCCCCTATCATACCTGCTCTTAAGCTATGATTGGACTCTAGCACTACCACTTCCTTCCCACCCAGAAGCTAAAGAAATACGTCCTGACATCCCTCTCACTCATTTGTGTTTTGAACTTCCGTCTGTGCCCCAGAGCACCTGTTTCCCGCCTCTCAAACACTTTATCCCAGAGTACCCTATCATTTCATTTGAGTTTTTCATTTTGTTATATTTCTCTTGTTTCTTCTGCTATCCATTGTCGTTAGGTTTAACTCCGTTCGCCTCTCCTCTTAGCTCACACCTCTTACCTCTGCTAGAAGAATGGTTGCAAACCTCTGCACTTTCTCCAGCTTCTTAACATGATTTTTCAATATTTTAGGTAAAAGGACACAAGTGCAACTCATGCGATATTTTACTGTGCAACGTTTCGATCTCCAGGACCTTGACAAAGATCCTGGAGAGCGAAACGTTGTCATAATAAAATGTCGCTTTAGTTGCACTTGAGTCCTTTTACCTAACATATTGTCGGTAATTCTTCTAACATTGTTACATCTTTTTCAAGTGTGGGTTTAATTCTGGAGCTTCGTACTACGAGGTGGGGCTGACATATGTTATATAAAAGGCTTGGAATGACGTTTTGGAGAATCCTAAAGGTTTATTACGGTGTCCCGTGGCCTGGTGGCAAAAGGTCTCGCTTCACACGGTGAGGGTCCGGGTTGGATTCCCGGCGAAGGGGGTGGAAATATTGGGTGTTTCCTAACACCGGTTGTCTATGTTCACCCATCAATAAAATGGGTACCTGGGTGTTAGTCGACTGGTGTGGGTCGCATTCCAGGACAAAACTGACCTAATTTGCCCGAAATGCTTTGCATAACGAGCGGCTTTCGATATAGTAGTATGTCATTGATGTCAGCTAGGCCTGTATACCTTGTACATGTACTTGTAGTAAATAAAGCTATTATTATATTTTATTATTATTATTATTATTATTATTACTTGCCAGACGAACATTGGCTGCAAAGTTTATTCGGCTGATGTGAACCTATGGCGATACACTGGGCATTTTGCTCACCCCAACGTTTTTGTCTTTCGGCGAGGTCTGCAACTTCTGTCTCCCGAGTTTATACTCTGTGTCCGGTCTTCTTGGCCGTCATTCATTACACGTGTGTGTCCTCATATGTGTGTGTGTGTGTGTGTGTGTGTGTGTGTGTGTATACTCACCGAGTTGTGCTTGTGGGAGTCGAGACTCAGCTCCTGGCCTATTGTCGATAATTAGAGATTCTTACCTGACTGGCACTAATTAATCACCTTGGCATTCGGGTCCACGCTAAGTACCGGCCAGTAGGCTTGCTGCAGTGTTCCTCCATTCTTGTGTTCTTATGACCGAAATGCACTGCATGCTAGTTGCTTTCTTTTATGCTAACAATATTTTATTACATGTAAAATACATTTTGTATACTTCAAAAAATAATTAAAGTTGTATTGTATTACTCTATATTCTTGGACTTTCCCCTTCATCCAGGCTCCATGACTGCTAACCATACAGCTACTGGTTACTTACCAAACCGATGTCTCTCCTGGTCCATCAACCAGGCTGAGATATCCAGAATATTGTCTCTGGTGGAGTGTACGTGGCCTTGTAGGTACTTACCTCCCGTGGCTGACACACTGATGACCCACCCTGGGACTCTCATTGATTTGAACCAGTACCACCCTGCCTATGCTAGGTCCCAGCCTACCTTGAACAAGATTATGGATTGCAATCTATACTAACAAGGTCGTAAGATGGTCCAGCGAGTAGCGGTACTAGAGACATCAGGGTAAGACATCCATTCACTCCTGTCTTGCCTAATGAGTGGTCGTTATGTCTGATCCTTATGGACAACACCCACACCAAGAACGGGTAAGGCCACAATGTAACTGTGGATATTTTTTTTTTAATTTTCCTTAATGTAAAGTATATAAATGTAAATAGATAATATAATTGTGTAAAATTGTGACCCTGATTTGAACCTTAGAGAAATTTTGAGGAAGGCGGAACCAGCGTCGCGGAGGAATACACGAGGGAGAGACGCTGACAATATGGCGACGTAGTACTGGTTGTGCAGTTTGATGAATAATCGGGCGTCATCGATGCCAAAAATGGGTTTATCGACTGGGATCAAGGATTAGAAATTTCTTTATCATCCTCCGTTGTGGTAAATATACAAATTCGGTGGGAAACAACTATAATATGGTTGTCCGGATGAAAAATAAGAGGTCGCTAAATCTTTTGTGCAACCCACCATATATAATGAATGCTTATCCTTAATAAGCAGAATGTATTTATTGCCTTGGCCAATGCATATATCTGATAGGGAAGCATTAGGACGTGATCTATCAGCAATAATTGTAAGTTAATATGTAAAATTTGGCATTTGTAATTATTGTGATATTGTCAAAGTGATGAGAAATCTTACCTAACCTCTATATATGCTAGTCTATAATTGTTAATGTTGTATTCCAATTAACCATTTCAGGAGGTTAAGTCATTAAAAATATTCATACAGTCCACAACCATAATTTTCCAGTGTTACTGGTTTTATTAATTGATAATTAATAATTTTTAGAGTTCCAACTTTGTGTGAGTGTGGTTAGGAATGAGAGGGCATCGAAGGAGATACAGTGTTGTGACCCACTATGCCTAAAGTCCCAGGTACAACATTAGTTGTACCTGGCCCAAATTATATATATGTAATAATTCAGGTTAATACCTGTGAACCTCATGCACATTATTTCTCACACATAATTTAGTTGTTGGTCCTTTTCGAACTGGATATGAAGATTATGCAAATTGGATAAATAAATAATTGTGACTTGACTAAAACAAGTGGTTGGTTGGGTCTACATAAATTAAAAATGATTTTTTTTTATTATTATATCGGCTGTTTCCCACCATGGGAGGGTGGGAAGAAAAAGAAAAACTTTCATCATCATTCACTCCAATACTGTTTTGCCAGATGCATGCTTACACTACAGTTTCCCTGAATCTCTTCATAAATATTACCTTGCTTACACTCCAGCAGCATGTCAAGTCCTAAACACTATTTGTATCCGTTCACTCCTATCTAACACGCTCATGCACGCTTGCTGGAAGTCCAAGCCCCTCGCACACAAAACTTCCTGTACCTCCTCACTCCAACCTTTCCTAGGCCGACCCCTACCCCGCCTTCCCTCCACTACAGATTTATACACACTCGTAGTCATTCTATTTCGTTCCAACCTCTCTAAATGTCCAAACCATCTCTGAAAAATATATTGGGAATCCCACACTTCCTCCTAATCTCCAAACTACGGATTCTCTGCATTATATTTATACCACACATTGCCTTCAGACATGACATCTCCACTGCCTCCAGCCTTCTCCTTGTTGCAACATTCACCACCCATGCCTCACACCCATACATGAGCGTTGGTATAACTATACTCTCATACATTTCCCTTTTTGCTTGTATGGATAAAGTTCTTTGTCTCCACAGACTCCTCAGTGCACCACTCACCCTTTTTCCCTCCTCAATTCTATGATTCACCTCATCCTTTATAGACCCATCTGATGACACGTCCACTCCCAAATATCTGAACACATTCACCTCTTCCATACTCTCTCCCTCCTATCTGATATCCAATCATTTGCTACCTATTTTTTTTATCTTCATCACCTTACACTCTCCTATATTCACTTTTAATTTCCTTCATTTAAATACCCTACCAAACTCATCAACCAACCTCTGCAACTTCTCTTCAGAATCTCCCAAAAGCAGAGTGTCTTCAGCATAGAGCAGCTCTGACAACTCCCACTTTGTGTTAGATTCTTTATCTTTTAACCCAACACCTCTTGCCAACACCCGCGCATTCACTTCTCTTACAACTCCATCTATAAATATATTGAACAACCATGGTGACATCACACATCCCTGTCTAAGGCCTACTTTTACTGGGAAATAGTCGCACTATGCCTAGATACTCTAACCAGAGCCTCACTATCCTCGTAATAACTTTTCACTGCTTTCAATAACCTACCTCCTATTCCATACATTTGCTATATCTGCCACATTGCCCCCCTATCCACCCTATCATATGCCTTTTCCAAATTCATAAATGCCATAAAAATCTTTTTACCCTTATCTAAATACTGTTCACCTATATGTTTTACTGCAAACACTTGCTCTACATATAACCTACCCTTCCTAAAGCCTCCTTGTTCATCTGCTATCCTTCTCTCCGTCTTACTCTTAATTCTTTCAATAATAACTCTACCATACACTTTTCCAGGTATACTCAACAGACTTATTCCTCTATAATTTTTACACTCTCTTTTGTCCCCGTTGCCTTTATGCAAAGGAACTATGCACGCTCTCTGCCAATCCCTAGGTACCTTACCCTCTTCCATACATTTATTAAATAAAAACACTAACCACTCCAAAACTATATCCCCACCTGCTTTTAACATTTCTATCTTTATCCCATCAATCCCAGCTGCTTTACACCTTTCATTCTACTCTCTGCCTCATGCACTTCCTCCACACTCACAACTGGTTGTTCCTCACTCCTATAAGATGTTATTCGTCCTTGCCCTATACACGAAATCATAGCTTTCCTATCTTCAACAACATTTAACAATTCCTCAAATTATTCCCTCCATCTTTCCGATACCTCTAACTCTCCATTTAATAACTCTCCTCTCCTCTTTTTAACTAACAAATCCATTCTTTTCCTATTCTTTCTCAACTTATTAATCTCACTCCAAAACTTTTTCTAATTTTCAACAAAATATGTTGATAACATCTCACCCACTCTTCTATTTGCTCTCTTTTTACATTGCTTCACCACTCTCTTAACCTCTCTTTTTCTCTCCATATACTCTTCCCTCCTTGCATCACTTCTACTTTGTAAAAGCCTCTCATTTGCTAACTTATTCTCCCTTACTACTCTCTTTACATCATCATTCCACCAATTGCTCTTCTTCCCTCCCGCACCCACTTTCCTATAACCACAACCTTCTGCTGAACACTAACACTATATTCTTAAACTTACCCCATACCTCTTCTACCCCATTGCCTATACTCTCACTAGCCCATCTGTCCTCCAACAGTTTATATATCTTACCCTAACTGCCTCCTCCTTTAGTTTATAAATCTTCACTTCTCTCTTACTTGCTGTTTCTATTCTCCTTGTATCCTTTCTACCTTTTACTCTCACTGTAGCTGCAATAAAAAGTGATCTGATATGTCTGTAGCCCCTCTATAAACATGTACATCCTGAAGTCTACTCAACAGTCTTTTATCTACCAATACGTAGTCCAACAAACTACTGTCATTTCGCCGTACATCATATTTTGTATACTTATTTATGCTCTTTTTCTTAAAATATGTGTTACCTATAACTAAACCCCTTTCTATGCAACGTTCAATCAAATGCTCCCAATTATCATTTACAGCTGGCACCCCAAACTTACCTACCACAGCCTCTCTAAAATTAATAATTAGAAATTATTAATGCAAAAAATGTTAGGTGGTAATAATATAAATTTGTATTTGCTAAGCCCAGAGAGGATTACAATTGCCATAAATAATTGTGAATTTGCTAAGCTTAGTTAGAGCTAGGAATTATCTTTAAATACTAGGAAAGGTCATGTGACCAGAGCTTATAATAAAAGCTTATAAGTGATGACAGAAAATTGTGAATAGGATCAATTTGAATTCATTAGAGAATAGATATATCATATAAATTGTTTTATAAAGAATATGAAGGAGATCTGCTGTGCAGATGACAAAGAAAGGGAATTAATGATTGATCAGGGGAATGACCTAGAAAAGAAAATACTATCTTGTAAAAGTAGGGCATTAAATAAATTAAAATGTGTAAATGATACAGTTAACCAGCATACAAATGTTAATACCAGATCTATGCCTAAACTTCCAGAGCTAAAATTGTAGCACATGATAATTTTGATGTACCTGTTAGGTCTCATAAAAGGAAAAAAATATCCTCATGTTAATAATAATCCTAATTCATCCCATAATAAAAGTTGTATTGGACCATATCAAGTGGCAGGAACCAGAATTAAAGGTTCTCCACGTCAAATTAAGAGGAATAAATTTAATATGAGTGACCAGGCTAATAATGTCCAGGTGAAGCCAAAAAATTGTAATGCTTATGATTCTTGGGATGTTAGAGTAGAAAAACATAGAACTTAAAAGATGTATCAGATGCTTAGGCAGTCATAATGTGGAAGATTATTATGCTAAATTAAATAATTGTTATCAGTGTCATAAGGGAAGACATCACATTGTAATGTGTAAGGGTTTATATAAAGTTAATTATGATGATAATTATAATGGTCACCCTGACACAACTGTTACGAATGTCAAAATAGCAGCTAATGTATATGATGATGACGTAGCTGAAGTAGCCATACCCGTAGTGAATGTAAATATTCAGGATAAAAGGTGTAAATAAAAAAAATTTAACCGAATTGTTGGATCAAGGTTCCTTATGTACATTCATAAAACGTAATTGTGTTAATAGTATGAAAGTACAAAAAGGGGATCCTATAAATTTAAAATTGTCTGTTCTTTTTTTTTTTTGTCAGACAAAAAGCCGCAGGTGTACGACACTGTGCATGTCATACAGCTAGAGCAATGACAGAAAACTAATGCAGTTATAGTAGTTAGGCTCCCACAGAAAATCTCTACAATTGGGCATAGTGAAGCTACAAATAGGGTGTAGAATTGGCATCCTCTTGTATAATTAATGACTCAGTGGGGCCAATAAATCTTCTAATAGGGAGTGATTATTATGCCCGATTTGTAAAATGTATGGTGAGAAAATGTGGCGTCACTCTCCTAAAGCAGCAGGAGGCCATGTAATGTGTGGTAGGCTTCCTCCTGGTACTGATAGTGACTGACTAGAGGAGTCGGTATATGTGATCACTGTGTGTCTTACTAATGCAAGAGTGCCCAAGTCTAAACATTCCTTAACAGAGGACGATGTTGAGCCAGAATGTAATTTATGGGAGCTGGACAGCATCGGAATCAACGTAAATGAAGGAAGTCCAGATGATTCTTTTACTCAGGAACAGTACCTGAAATTTTTTAAACTATGAATGTGGACAAAACTGAGTGACTCCAGTGGAAGCTGAATCAACCAGAATTGCCTACAAATTATATAATGGCTTATAGTCAATCAAGAACTCAGCTCCACGAGTTAAGACACCAGAATTATAAATAAAAATTGTAAAAGGTTCAATAATAGATAAATTAGGGCTATATTTAGAAAATGATGTAATTGTATGTATTGTTAGGCTACAAAATGCTGAATTAGGTGAATATGTAATGTATCCTATCTTAATACCAATGTCCTATTCTATTCTATTCTAGGTGATTTGCCGGTATGGATACCAAGGTCCATTATCTGATAATCTTAATTTGAAATTTGTATACAAATTATAAGGTATGGCGGAGTACAAAACACTTTTAATTAATTAAGTCGTCTAACAACGACCTCCGCCCAGCTATAATGTAGAATTTTTTTTTTTACAATTTTCTTAAATGTAGAGTATATAATTTTAAATAGATAATATAACTGTATATAACTGTGACATTGATTTGAACCTTTGAGAAATTCCGAGGAGGGTGGAAGCAGCGTCGCAGAGGAATACACACAGGAGATATGCTAACAATATGTCAATATAGTAGTGGTTGTGCAATTGGGTGAATAATCAGGCATCATCAAATCCGAAAATGGGTTTATTACAGCAGCAGCAGCCACTGCTGTTATTATTATTATTACTACCACTACAACTACTACTACAGCAACAACTACTAATACGTTTACTATTAAAAACACAACAATAACAAGTACTGCTACTATTATTACTTTTTCCTCTACTCTGTTCCTGTTGCTGCTACTACTGTACTACCCGTACTTTTTAGACTGGGTAGTCCATGAACTAACACCAGGGGCACAGTGACCCAAGTCATCCACTGCTTTGTCTAATTGAATCTGATGTTTGAGAAATGATTGGATGACAAGTTCTTAAATGGCTGTTAAGTGTTCTGTTATTACAAAATCTTATAATCAACAGTTGCATTGCACCTCCTGCAGCAGTGTCATGTTGCTCTTGTTTACCTTCAGATTACTTTGCTTTTCAAACAGTTCTTCTGTTTTGGTGTCAAATTTATTTAGCGTGGCGTTTGCTTCTTCATGCAGATAGGAAATTGTGTTGTCGTTCTCTGCACCCTCACCACTATCATCCTCGTTGTTATGATATAAATGATTTAGAAAACCGACACGTTGAAGAATGAGACATTTGTGCAACATCTGAGAATCTTTATTACGTAATAAACATTCCCAAATGATGCACACGTTTCCCATTCTTCGTCGTTTATGTAATTTGAAGACTAAAATTTAACAGCATATTTGTAGTAAGGTCTGACAATTGCATTAAAGTGAAATATATAAGTTCGTCGTCCACGTCTCTGACAGTCTTCATAAGTAGTTAGACTGTTGGGTTTAGTCCTGACTCTTTCTCTTCTACTTCAGCTCTTCCTCTCACCGGCTATTCTTCTTCTGTCCCCACTTCCCCCTCGCCCCTAGTGGGTCCTTACCTGAGAGTCTGAACTAACTAACTGACAGTCCACCGTAGATGCGATGAGGTGTCCTAAAAAAGATGTCATCGATATGATTTATGTTACGAAAAAGATTATGGAATGTTCTACGTTCGTACATTCCAATACTTGCCCGTTGACAACCACTCTGTATGCCCTAGTGATAAGCCAGTCATCGACCCAGGATTGAACGTTGTCTCTTATAAAATAAGACTATTTTGTTTAACAGTCTGTTCTGTGGTACTTTGAGGAAGCTTTTGTGAAATTGTGGTACCTATACATTAGAAGATCATTAACGATTTAATTACTGATAATCTAATAAATTGACTGTTTCCTGATATAGGAGAAAAATCAGTGAAGATGCATGGATGCTGTAATATTAGTGAAGATGTATGGATGCTGTTTTATTAGTGAAGATGTATGGATGCTGTAATATCCGTGAAGATGTATGGATGCTGTAATATTAGTGAAGATGTGTGGATGCTGTAATATCCGTGAAGATGTATGGATGCTGTAATATCCGTGAAGATGTATGGATGCTGTAATATTAGTGAAGATGTGTGGATGCTGTAATATCAGTGAAGATGTATGGATGCTGTAATATCCGTGAAGATGTATGGATGCTGTAATATCCGTGAAGATGTATGGATGCTGTAATATCCGTGAAGATGAATGGATGCTGTAATATCCGTGAAGATGAATGGATGCTGTAATATCCGTGAAGATGAATGGATGCCGTAATATCCGTGAAGATGTGTGGATGCTGTAATATCAGTGAAGATGAATGGATGCTGTAATATCCGTGAAGATGAATGGATGCTGTAATATCCGTGAAGATGAATGGATGCTGTAATATCCGTGAAGATGAATGGATGCTGTAATATCCGTGAAGATGAATGGATGCTGTAATATCCGTGAAGATGTGTGGATGCTGTAATATTAGTGAAGATGTGTGGATGCTGTAATATTAGTGAAGATGTGTGGATGCTGTAATATCAGTGAAGATGTGTGGATGCTGTAATATCAGTGAAGATGTATGGATGCTGTAATATTAGTGAAGATGTGTGGATGCTGTAATATCCGTGAAGATGAATGGATGCCGTAATATCCGTGAAGATGTATGGATGCTGTAATATCCGTGAAGATGAATGGATGCCGTAATATCCGTGAAGATGTATGGATGCTGTAATATCCGTGAAGATGTATGGATACTATAATATCCGTGAAGATGTGTGGATACTGTAATATCCGTGAAGATGTGTGGATGCTGTAATATCCGTGAAGATGTATGGATGCTGTAATATCCGTGAAGATGTGTGGATGCTGTAATATCCGTGAAGATGAATGGATGCTGTAATATCCGTGAAGATGTATGGATGCTGAAGGAGGGGTGTTAATTTTCCAGTTTTATAACTGTAGTGTAAAGCACCCCTCTGGCAAGACAGTGATGGAGTGAATGATGGTGATGAAAGTTTTTCTTTTTCGGGCCACCCTGCCTTGGTGGGAACCAGCCGATGAGTACCTGGTACCTGTTTCTTTAAGGGAGGTGGGATAATTTTTCCAGTGATTAGGAAAGGAAGATCGAAAAATTATGGAAAAAAATGTTTTCTTACCTAAAAATACTGCATCATTCTGGCAACATTTTGGTGTAATCAGCTTGTTTCTTTCATATTTCTAAGTATGTTTTTCCTTAAATGTAATTTTTTTTGTTCTTGCTGTCATAAATAATGCATGTTGGCAATTAGTGTTTTTTTTCTCTCCAAAAATTACGATTTTTATGATTGTTTCATTAAAATTACACTACATAGCAACATCTCTGACGCCTCCATTCAAGTGCCGGGACTCCTGCCACCTCAGTGGCCTCTGGGGTCTCAACAAGTGTTGATATATGTTGCACACTGAGATTTAGCGCGCCGTATCCATAGAGTTTTACAGAAATAAATATATGAATAACTCAGAAATAAGTTATTGACATTGTGTTCCATTTTTTTCCGAAAAGTATTAATAGGAGTGTCATGATTTTTTGCACGTTATTGGGTAACGATGGTTCTACTAGCATGTAGAGGGGATTTGCGATATTTTTTACCGCTTTGTTTTTATTGATTTTTTTTCTCTCCAAAAAAATCCTTAAAAAAATCAATAAACTTCAACATATTTTATTATGCAATCTATTTGACATTTTTGCTGAAACGGGTTATTATCAAGATTATCTATCCCTTATCTTTCATCTGATGTTAACTAGAGCATTGTACATCTTACCAATTTTGTAGAAAAGGGAGAGTTTTATGACCTATAGAATTAGGCACTATTTATTTTTCCCTATCTATCTTTTAAGGCAAACACTCACTACAAACACAGTGTGTAGGTTTCAAAAGCTATTTAAATCACTGTAAAAATTTCATTGAAATTGGACCAGAAATAAAAAAAAAACACATTTCGTTAACTCCTAGCCCCTCCCTTGCTTCCAAGATATTATCTGATGAGATGAGATTTGTTGGAGTGGGTTCATATCCCTGAAGTGGCTCTGGGTCATCACTTTCCACTGGAGGACATCCTGAACCAGGGCAGCATCCGTATTTGCGGAGGAAACCATTAGAGTGGAGACAACGAAGCTGTAAACACGACCGACACTTGCCTCTCCTAGTATTGGCAGCCGTGTCAGTTCCCTGGCTGCTCGCTTCCTCTTGATTGGTATCAATCTGGCTAGCTAGGCTGGTTACTTGTTGAGAAATGAGGGTGTCCTCCCTGCCTTTCCCCGTCTCCCACACATGCGCCTGGAGGATCCACTCCTACTTACCAATGGAGCCTCGTGCCGAGCCTTGTATCCTTGATAAATTTAGAACTTTAACTCGCATAGTATTAACATGTGAAATACAATGGTAGAGCCAGCCACTGAGGCAACGTGACGCGATGCTTCACAATACACACATATATATATGATGCCTAATAAACCAAATCATTGTCTAGTTTGGCCTATTTGGCAAGCGTTCACCTTGCCGAATAAGCCAAATGAATAGTATATGTTTTTGCTATAAATCAGCGGAAATCGATCTTAACATAACGAAAAAAACTATGTTTAATAGTTTTAATGTAATATTAAATATATTTAAGTTGACTAATGATATGTAAAGCAGAATTTAGCAAAAAAAAATGTATTAGTGTCATGGAGGTTAGGTGAGATTTTTAAGTGATTTATGGTCCAAAAATAAAAATTATATCATTGTTAACAAAGAAATTAAGCTATCAATCTGTATTTTTTTTTTTGGGGTGGGGAAAACTTTAATTTTTAAAGGAGTTGGGGTCTGCTTTGCTGGGTGCATGATCTTTTTAGGACTCAATGGTCTTGTGGGTTAGAGCGTCGTGGAATTTTCGGTCACTATGAGGCGGGCCAAAACAACACGAGTTCGAGCCCTCGGCTAGTCGCAGTGTTGTTATTGATTAAATGTCACTCGTTCGTGGTTACAATGCGATACATGTGTATTTATATATATATATATATATATATATATATATATATATATATATATATATATATATATATATATATAATTCGGGCCGATTAGGTAAAACTTGCGATTTTCACTTAAATAGCAACGCTCATCTTGCCATATAAGACAAGCGAAAATTTGTGTATGCAATAATTTCGCAAAAATCATTCTGAACCTAACGAAAAAAATATATTTTATTGTGTTTATTATTAAATTAATGTTAACGTATCTAAAATATATTTAGTTGGGTTAGGCTAAATTAAATTGCTCTTGTTGTAATAAGGTTAGGTAGGTTTTCAAAGTTTCTCTTGGTACAAAATTATAATTTAAAAAAAAAAATTTAAACGCATAAGAGAAAATTTTAGAAAGGACTTAATTTTAGATGAGTTCTTGCTAATTGACCAGTTTTACCTAATCGGCACGACATATATATATATATATATATATATATATATATATATATATATATATATATATATATATATATATATATATATATATATATATATATATATATATATATATATATATATATATAACTATATATATATCACTTACTTCTTGAGGTGCGCACCCTCTTTGAAAACCCAACACTTGACGAGTATGACGCACACCTGAGATTAACCTTCAAGAAGGCACTGAATCTGTCACTAGAGGATCAGCAATGGGAGCAGGCAACCCTCCCAGTGCGACTGGGAGGTATAGGGGTGCGCAAAGCAAGGCAGGTAGCGTTACCTGCATTTCTGTCTTCGTCTTTGGCTTCCAGTGGATTAGTCAAGAGGATTGTCCCTGAACGTTTGAGAGGTGTGGTGGGAGCTCAAGACCCCAAGTTCATTGAAGCAGCAGTGCAGTGGGACATCCTGGCAGACTACTCCAGTAGACCAGCTCCTCCCAAAGAGCACAAACAGTCCCACTGGGACAAACCGATCATGGAAAAAAATTCCAACACAATGCTCACCAACGCTTCAGAAAAGGACAAAGCTCGTCTCCTAGCGGTGAAGGCACCACACTCAGGAGATTTCCTTCTTGCTGTTCCCAATTCCTCTCTGGGGACTCGACTCGACCCACAGGCCATTCGGATTGGTGTTGCTCTTCGCCTAGCCGCCCCATACTCACCGAACATAGGTGTATTTGCGGCAGGGCGACGGCTGACCAATTCGGACTTCATGGTCTAGTGTGTCACACATCAGAAGGAAGTATGCTAGACATGAGGAGGTCAATGACATCATAAAGAGAAGCCTCGCCACAGCCCGTTGCCCAGCTCAACGGGAACCCCAAGTGCAGAGGTCTGATGGAAGTCAAAAGCGTCCTGATGGAGCCACCATGCTACCCTGGAAGGATGGTAAGCAGATTGCTTGGGACTACACCTGTGCTGCCACATTGGCAGACACCTACTTGCCACACTCCTTAGCCGAAGGGGTGGAGCTGCCAGCCACAGGGAGACCCAGAAGACCCGCAAATATGAAGACCTTCCTCTTGCTATAACTTCATCCCAATAGGGTCGGAGACCCATGGAGCATGGGGCAAGTGTGCTCTAAAGTTTCTCAAGGAGCTGGGTGGAAAACTCATCATAGAAACCAAGGACCACAGGGCGACCAGTTTCCTCTTTCAGAGACTCAGTGTTGCGATCCAGAGGGAAATGCCTGCAGTATTCTGGGCACGCGGCCCACTGCCGGGGAGTTGGACGAAGTATTTGACATGTAGCTCTGAGTTATCTATGTTGTTTTACTCCCCATTGTATTTTGTCTTGAAATAAAGTTTGTAAAAAAAAAAAAAAATGGGGTGGTAGGGGAAGTGGAATATTCAAATGGCTTCAGAAAGAAATCTAAATATTCTTCCTTGAAGTCTTTTTATCCATTTCTCCGAGGCAATGGGTCCCACAATTGACACCAGAAGTGGACCCCATCCTATATATATATATATATATATATATATATATATATATATATATATATACACTTTACCAGGTATACTCAACAGACTTATTCCCCTATAATATATGCTGTATATATATATATATATATATATATATATATATATATATATATATATATATATATATATATATATATATATATTTATATATATATATATATATATATATATATATATATATATATATATATATATATATATTTATATATATATATATATATATATATATATATATATATATATATATATATATATATATATATATATATATATATATATATGTCGTGCCGATTAGGTAAAACTGGCGATTTTGGCCTATAAAGCAACGCTCATCTTGCTATATAAGACAAGCGAAAATTTGTGTATGCAATAATTTCGCCAAAATCATTCTGATCCTAACGAAAAAAATATATGTCATTGTGTTTGTTTATTATTAAATTATTGTTAAAGTATCTAAAATATATTTAGTTGGGTTAGGCTAAATTAAATTGCGCTTGTTGTAATAAGGTTAGGTAGGTTTTCAAAGTTTCTCTTGGTTCAAAATTATAAATTTTTACATTAACATAAATGAAAAAAATATATCTTTAAACGTATAAGAGATTTTTTTAGAAAGGACTTAATTTTAAATGAGTTCTTGCTAATTGACCAGTTTTACCTAATCGGCACGACATATATATATATATATATAAACACATCGGCCCAAAAAAGAAAAAACGTTCATCATTCACTCCATCACTGTCTTGCCATAGGCATGCCTACACCACTTTGTTCAACTGCAACATCAACACCTCTCCTTCAGAGTGCCGGCATTGTACTTTCCCTCTCCAGGAATCAAGTCTGGCATGCCGGTTTCCCTGAATCCCTTCATAAATGCTACCTTGCTTACACTCCAACAGCACATCAAGTCCTATATACCATTTGTCTCCATTCTCTCCTATCTAACACGCTCACGCATGCTTGCTGGAAGTCCAAGCCCCTCGCACACAAAACCTCCTTTACCCCTTCCCTCCGACCTGAGTAGCTTTTACTACCAGGTCAGTAGCTGTACTAATTCCTTAAGTGGAAGTGACCTGACCAAGTGGTCGGCTGACCAGGTGGTAGGCTAGACAATTATATGAGTGGGTGCGGTTGGGTGTGAGTTGGTCCTGACTAGCTTGTGCTAGGTCAGATGCAGTGTTACTTCCTTAAGTGAATGTAACCTGACCTGGCTGGGTCGGGGCATTGGCTTAAGCCGTTGGAGATTTGGACCTGCCTCGCATGGGCCAGTAGGCCTGCTGCAGTGTTCCTTCTTTCTTATGTTCTTAACCTTTCCTAGGCCGACCCCTACCCCGCCTTCTCTCCACTACAAATCTCTCGAAGTCATTCTTTTTCGTTCCATCCTCTCTTTATGTCCTATCCATCTCAATAACCCCTCCTCAGCTCTCTGGATAATAGTTTTGGTAATCCCACACCTCCTCCTAATCTGCAAACTACGGATTCTCTTCATTATATTCACACCACACACTGCCCTCAGACACGACATCTCCACTGCCTCCAGCCTTCTCCTTGTTGCAACATTCACAACTCATGTCTGACACCCATACGAGAGCGTTGGTATAACTATACTCTCATACATTTCCCTCTTTGCTTTCATGGATAAAGTTCTTTGTTTCAACAATCTCCTCAGTGCACCACTCACCTTTTTATCCCTCGTCAATTCTGTGATTTACCTCATCTTTCATAGACCCATCCGCCGACTCGTCCACTCCCGAATATCTGAATACATTCACCTCCTCCATACTCTCTCCCTCCAATCTGATATCCAATCTTCCATTACCTAATTTTTTTGTTATCCTCATCACCTTACTCTTTCCTATATTCACTTTTAATTTACTTCTTTTACATACCCTACCAAACTCATCAACCAACCTTTGCAACTTCTCTTCAGAATCTCCCAAAAGCACAGTGTCATCAGCAAAGAGCAACTGTGACAACTGCCACTTTGTGTTAGATTCTTTATCTTTTAACCCCACACCTCTTGCCAACACCCGAGCATTCACTTCTCTTACAACTCCATCTATAAATATGTTGAACAGCCACGGTGACATCACACATCCCTGTCTAAGGCCTACTTTTATTGGGAAATAATCCCCCTCCCGCCTACATACTCTAACCTGAGCCTTACTATCCTCATAAAGACTCTTCACTGCTTTCAGTAACCTACCTCTTATTACATTTGCAACATCTGCCACATTGTACAAGAATGGTATACAATACCGACAATATGAAATAAAGACACATGTGCAACATCTGGGTATCTTTATTGTAAACGTTTCGCCATCCAGTGGCTTTATCAATACAAATTCTAGGACATTATATGAAGAGAGTAGAACTATATACAAAAGATGAGGTAATCAGTCCCTCAGCCTTGGAGTTGGTGTGAACATCACCGAAGTTGTTGAGTTTCTGGAGCAGTATTATTCTTATTCACTCAGATAACTACTTAACACGGGTAAGCCAGCGGTCACTTCTGCTACTGCTGCAGTGACCCGCCACAGTGACCTTGACTCCAGCAAGGTTAAGGGAGCGGTCACTCCCTCCGTGGCCAGCAATAGCACCAACGGTTACCCGAATTCTTAACATTTCATCTTATGATAAAGACACATGTCAGAGGCATTTCCTTGACGATTAAAGTAAACACAGCAACTTTATTCAATAAAGTTTCTGTGCTGTGGAGGATCCCAGTATGAGGACGGAAATTTTCAGTTGTGATTCTTAAAATGTGGGTTTTCTGGGTGATTTATAAGTAACATTACATTTTTGTAATTTATGACTCTTTACATGTATACGTAATGATTTATTATATGACTTGGTAGCCATAAAATGTGGCCCTCTGTTTACCCGTACAAATTAATTAATATCTATGTTAGTGTGCCTCTAACAAGATGAATCTCTTCATGTCAGGATTAGACCGAGAAATAAAGACGGTAATATTGAAATGTAGAGTTTACAATAATAGCTGTTAAGAGGAACAGTAATTGAATATAAGTTGCAGCACAATTAAGGACGACAAGCAAGATAAACATTTCTTTCACAGTCAATTTACGACTTTCTGTGTTTAAATCAGTTTGTGCTACTGCCATGATACTGCCTCATCTTACATAATACTCAATGTACTAAAACCACAAACACGGGCTTATTTTTTTAGATGCCTAGACTTCAAAAGTATGAAAAATATTATACTTTATATTAACATCTCATCAACTTTTGAAGAAAAAATATAGTTGCTTCAAGGAAATAAACAAAAAAATTCAGCAACATAAACCCCGGAATGCCGAGGAAAAAAAATAACTTTAGTTCACTTGGACTGGGCCAAGCCGAGGCTCACAACACCAAAAATGTGAGTAGGGTGTCACATCAATCAGGGAGAGTGCGAGTTCAAAGGCGTTCCCAGTGTTATTTGGTGAGGGACTCTCCCCTGGTACAATTACTTCATTGACTGAGGCGACCTGGACGACAAACCCGCTCCCGCTCACCTGCAAGCATTTTTTCTTACACGGTTATTGTTTATTTGATGAGTGTTATGATCACTTGTCAATCTGAATATATTATATTGCATATTTGTACGTTTCGCAGAGGCCTGAGGAGTTTCTGACATATTTGAAAGAAAAATTATATGTATATTTCGACTTCTAGCTGAGGTCGAGTCTTTATTGTTTGTTTTTTGTCTTTGTGTTGTATCCTCTTCCTGGTTATATCTTCTCATTTGTGCACAATATATACTTTTATAAAGACGTTTTCTTATAATTCACATTATTTGTAAAAACAGTGCACATGCTATATACACAACAGCCATGATTCACAAAATGTGTACCACAGCACAATCACTACGTACACAGAACCGCACATAAATTAGGTATGCAACAGTACAGATGTCCGCTTCTACAAAATACTGCACTGTTTATTTACACAAACACACTATGTACACATAGAACTGTCAGTCTAGTAGCAATACATATTTTCTTTATGTATATTCAAAGGTAAAAAAAAAAATTACCACCTTTAATATTTCAACAACAGTCCAAGCAACAAACATCACGCACGTAAAGTGAAGTCAATATGATCCGAAGGAATAACATAATCTAGGCACAATGAATATTATTAATTTATATATCTTATGTCCAGAGAATAGAGGGCGTTGGGTAAATCCCTCCAACCAAAATTACAGGGAAGATGCAAGGCCAAGAGGAAGCAACAAGGATAGACGGGATTAAGCGAAGACCCTGGATACACCGACTAATGATGACCTGGCAGTCTGAGCACCGCTGGAGAAGCTTAGATAAGGACAAGCAGCTCGCAGACGACTAACAGAATGACTTACGACATGAGGCAGTCTCAGGGCTGTTACAGCAGTTTAGATAAGGACTAACACAGTTCGGAGACCGCTAACTGGGAAATGCTCGCAGGTGCCTGGAGTGACTAGACCTCAAAAGTTTCTCAGGTTTAGTGGTGCCCCGTCCAATCTGAATGTTTACACAATACCGCAGGGTAGGAAGGACGTCCAGCATGCTCATTTAAGGTATCAGGTTAACAAAAATTATTACCTTAAACATAGCTGGAGATTCTAGATGCAAGGAAAAAAATTAACAGTTTACAAATGCTGATTGACGGACTCAGATGAAGAAAGAAGAAAACTTTTGAAGTGAAAGAAAAAAAGGGCAAGAATAATTTGATAATATATGAAGGGGACGATAATATGAAAACGTATTCAGCATAAATAAAGAGGATAAACAACGGAAAATGATATTGGAAGAGAGACAAAAAAAAAGTTCATGGTAAATGAAGGAACATATTAAAGAAAAATGTAGTTACACTTGTAAGAAATTTTAGGATAAATAGTAGACGTTAAACATAAATTGTTTTAAAGAAACTAAACAAACATATTTAGAACTGAAAGGGAAAAAAAAACAGGGAAGAAGGTTCCCAAGTCAGAAAGGCGAGGGGAAGACACCAATATCAGAAGAAATTTGAAAGTAAAAAAATATTAGTGTTCTTGCATTAGTATTCTTACATTAAATAAACAAAATAATTTTTAACAAAATTATCAGCAAAAAGTAACTATGATAATTCTTACTTTGTATTAGATTCCTTATCTTTCAGTGCCACGATTTTTAACAATTCGTGAAACATAAAAAAAACAGGAATAAAAAAAAAATGAAGAATGAAGAAGGAAATTTAGATCACAAAAAACTGGAAGCAAGTGATCATCACTGGTGTGTGTGATCTGCTTCCTCTCCGCCACTAGTGGAAGCTGGGAGACCCATGATGTAACACCCAGCACCCCCAACACCACAGAGGTGCTGGGAGGCCCATGATGTAACACCCAGCACCCCCAACACCACAGAGGTGGTGGGAGGCCCATGATGTAACACCCAGCACCCCCAACACCACAGAGGTGCTGGGAGGCCCATGATGTAACACCCAGCACCCCCAACACCACAGAGGTGCTGGGAGGCCCATGATGTAACACCCAGCACCCCCAACACCACAGAGGTGCTGGGAGGCCCATGATGTAACACCCAGCACCCCCAACACCACAGAGGTGGTGGGAGGCCCATGATGTAACACCCAACACCACAGAGGTGGTGGGAGACCCATGATGTAACACCCAGCACCCCCAACACCACAGAGGTGGTGGGAGGCCCATGATGTAACACCCAACACCACAGAGGTGGTGGGAGACTCATGATGTAACACCCAGCACCCCCAACACCACAGAGGTGGTGGGAGACCCATGATGTAACACCCAGCACCCCCGACACCACAGAGGTGGTGGGAGGCCCATGATGTAACACTCAGCAACCCCAACACCACAGAGGTGGAGGGAGACCCATGATGTAACACCCAGCACCCCCAACACCACAGAGGTGGTGGGAGGCCCATGATGTAACACCCAGCACCCCCAACACCACAGAGGTGGTGGGAGACCCATGATGTAACACCCAGCACCCCAACACCACAGAGGTGGTAGGAGACCCATGATGTAACACCCAGTCCCCCAACACCACAGAGGTGGTGGGAGGCCCATGATGTAACACCCAACACCACAGAGGTGGTGGGAGACCCATGATGTAACACCCAGCACCCCCAACACCACAGAGGTGGTGGGAGACTCATTATGTAACACCCAACACCACAGAGGTGGCGGGAGGCCCATGATGTAACACCCAGCACCCCCAACATCACAGAGGTGGTGGGAGGCCCATGATGTAACACCCAGCACCCCCAACACCACAGAGGTTGTGGGAGGCCCATGATGTAACACCCAGCACCCCCAACACCACAGAGACCACAGAGGTGGTGGGAGGCCCATGATGTAACACCCAGCACCCCCAACACCACAGAGGTGGTGGGAGGCCCATGATGTAACACCCAGCACCCCCAACACCACAGAGGTGGTGGGAGGCCCATGATGTAACACCCAGCACCCCCAACACCACAGAGGTGGTGGGAGACCCATGATGTAACACCCAGCACCCCCAACACCACAGAGGTGGTGGGAGGCCCATGATGTAACACCCAGCACCCCCAACACCACAGAGGTGGTGGGAGGCCCATGATGTAACACTCAGCAACCCCAACACCACAGAGGTGGCGGGAGGCCCATGATGTAACACCCAGCACCCCCAACACCACAGAGGTGGTGGGAGGCCCATGATGTAACACTCAGCAACCCCAACACCACAGAGGTGGTGGGAGGCCCATGATGTAACACCCAGCACCCCCAACACCACAGAGGTGGTGGGAGACCCATGATGTAACACTCAGCAACCCCAACACCACAGAGGTGGTGGGAGACCCATGATGTAACACCCAGCACCCCCAACACCACAGAGGTGGTGGGAGACCCATGATGTAACACTTCTCTCTCCAATCTTCAAAGAGAT
>WNWK01006921.1:0-35000 GCA_009830355.1 Cherax destructor | reverse complement strand
TGTTAATAAGCCAGTCATACGCCTAAAAATTAGACCTGCCCTTAGTAAATACCGTAAGTGTTCATCTTCCTGCTTCAGAATACTTGCAAGTTAAAGTAGCCCAAAATAAATACCTTTGAATCTCCCTGCTCTAGGATGAAAACCGGTAAGCCAGCGGAAGCCCTCGGTCAAACGACCAAAAGCTTGAAGGGCGGGTCATCATCTGATTAAGACCCCCGTCTGGAACCTTACCTAACCCCATGTAATTATTGATCATGAGATGACTTCTTTAATAACAATTAAACACACAAGAAATATACCAGCGTAATCCAAAATTACCATCAGTGGTGAAAGACGAAAGACTCTGGCAAGATTAGGTTAGATGCCATCATTAGAATTGCAAATGCATTTCACTTCCGCTAGAGCCCAGAGAATGCAGAATTTATGCAACTCACTCTGCACCAAAGGACACCCATGATTGCATACTTAATACAATTTACCATCAGTTCACAGGCTGTTTTCATCAGCCCAGTCTGTACTTAGTGGCCCTTGAGGCACCTTATATGCGTGGCACATCGATATTAAGACGTTGTCCACTTAAAGTATTACTCAAGTGATCAAAGAAAGTAATTATAATATATTTTTTTGTGTGTTTAATCATCGGGAGGAAGCAAAAATAAAAAAAAATATGTATTTTGAGTTCATTAACTTCACGAGAAGTGAGGTTAATATGATCCGGAATGTATTACGAGGGAATGTATCACCTGGGAGGTTATCATGTAAGAATGTATTATATTGGAATGTATCCCTTGGGAATGCATCGCCGGAGAATGCATCGCCTCGAACGTATCACCTTGAATGTATCACATGTAATGTATCATCTGGAATGTATCACCTGGAATGTGTCACTTGGAAGGTGAAGCCTGGAATGTGTCGCCTGGAATGTACCACATGGAACGTATCACCTGAAATGTATCACCTGGAATGTGTCACCTGGAATGTGTCACCTGGAATGTGTCACCTGGAATGAGTCACCTGGAATGTATCACTTGAAATGTATCACCTGGAATGTGTCACATGGAATGTGTCACCTGGAATGTATCACCTGGAATGTATCACCTGGAATGTGTCACCTGGAATGAATCACCTGGAATATATCACCTAGAAATGTATGTAAGAAAATAACACCTGGGAATGTATCATGTTGGTATGCATCACCAGGGAATGTATCACTTATGAATGTATTACCAAGGAGTGTATCACCTAGGAGCGTATTATCTGAAAGTTTATCCTGTGGGAAAATGACACTTGGGGATGTATCACGTGAGCATGTGTTACTTAGTAATGTATTTCCTGGAAATGTATCACCTGGGAATGTATCACCTGAAAATGTATCCAAAAGAATACATCTTCTGAAAACTTATGCGGTGGGAATATGTCTTCTGGGAATATATTACCTGGGAATGAGTCATCAAGGAATGTGTCAGCTGAGAATGTGTCAGGTGAGAATGTGTCAGGTGGGAATGTGTCACCTGAGAATGTGTAAGGTGAGAATTTGTCAGGTGGGAATGTGTCAGCTGAGAATGTGTCAGCTGAGAATGTGTCAGCTGGGAATGTGTCAGCTGAGAATGTGTCAGCTGGGAATGTGTCAGCTGGGAATGCGTCAACTGAGAATGTGTCAGCTGGGAATGTGTCAGCTGAGAATATATCAGCTGGGAATGTGTCAGCTGGGAATGTGTCAGCTGGGAATGTGTCAGCTGGGAATGTGTCAGCTTGGAATGTGTCAGCTGAGAATGTGTCACCTGGGAATGTGTCGCCTGAGAATGTGTCACCTGGGAATGTGTCACCTGGGAATGTGTCGCCTGAGAATGTGTCACCTGGGAATGTGTCGCCTGAGAATGTGTCACCTGGGAATGTTTCGCCTGAGAATTCACCATGCTGGAATTATTGACAGAGCAAATCTCTTTGCAATGAGCAGTTGAACTTCGTTCCTCTTCATCAGTCCTGGTACTCTGATTACTTTAGAGTCCTGGTACTCTGATTACTTTAGAGTCCTGGTACTCTGATTACTTTGGAATCCTGGTACTCTGATTACTGATCATCTTAGATTTTTGGCATTCGTCAACTGATTAGCGGACATTTCTGGTACTCTGCTTTATGCCAAGACGCGTCGATCCTAAAATGTGATTGATCTGGTGTTAATTTTAATATTTTGATCATGGTAAACACACATAAACTATGAGACAATGCTCTTAGTGTTTTATTAAGAGATCACTGCAGAGTGTCTAGTAGCCCACTCTAAGTCAAGCATGTGCCTGGTTACAAATGTTCTTCAGTCTTCTCAGCCATCCATAAGTCCAGCCTGACCACTAGGCCTCCCGGCTGTGAGAGTTTGAGTACCTTATTTCTTCAAAGAACCTCAGCCTGATTCCTAGCTATGTACTTTTTTTTTACTTGTTAGTACAAGCAAATATCTGTGTGTAAGCGAAGGAATGCGTTCAGTGTTTTTTTTTTATTTTAACTGGAAAGCCATTTTATTTATGTCTCTGAGGAAAAGGGGCCCAATATACTGCACCAGAAGGGGACTATATATTGCTATATCTATTTATCTATCTATATACATATATGCAAAACAACCATAAGGGGAAGTTGAATAATAACTCCAGACCTTCCGTTTTGCAGCCAACACTTTTTCAAGAACAAGCAATAGGGGAAAGGAATGGGGAGGAGCCCTGGTAGGTATGTCCATGAGGCAGCCTACGAGGGAAAGGGAAGGCTAGCGGCCTAGGGCAAGACAGCGAGGTGCCTGACTGCTGGATGCCAGATGCCAAAAGTTCAAAGAAGTATTTTAAGAAACAGTAGACAAAGACAGCACAGCCTATAAACATTGATTGCGCAGTAGTAAACAGGAAAATATATGGTCTATGGCGTGTGTCGCATCAATACCGAACCATCAAACTTCAATACGTTTCGTTAAAACGGAACAAAAACACTTGTTATTAGTGTTTCTGATAATGTTTTTTCTAGGTTTTGGAAATTTCCCCACGAATTAGCCGCTTAAATAAAATATATTTAACAGAAAATTTTTAATTTTCTGGTTCCCAAAAAACTTCATAGTCAATGAAAATATATTTTATGGGAATATTTTTTGAGGAATAACTTATACACTGTTATTGAACTATTCATGATTATTCAAATTTCTCATTATTAAATGTACGCTACCTATATGACAACGAAATATTCATTTGTATAGTTCACCAGTTCACCACTGTGAACAACATACTATGTACATGGAAGTACCGCCTCTAGAACTGACTGGGGACCCACAGTCTCAGAGAAGACAATAAACGTACTTCGGGGACAACTCAGGAGGTTTCTCCCCACAGCTGAGTATTTTATTCTATCACTCCTTATTTGCTACGTTTGAGAACTATATTAGAAAATAAAATTAAATTAAAAAAAAAGATACAATGGGAAGGAGAACAACGTGCATGACACCTCAGAGTCTACATCTCAGATACTTCATCCAGCTCCACGGCGGTGGGCAGTGTGCCCAGAATGCTGCAGGCATATACCCTCTGGATCTCAACATTGAGTCTTTGAAAGAAGAAGTTGACCCCTCTGGGTCCTTGATTTCCGTTATGAGTTTTTTCACCAAACTCTTTAATGAATCTTAGAGCACACTTAACCCATGCTCGGAGGGTCTCCGACCTTACTGGTGCCTGCTCTCTTATTTGTTGATCTTCTGGGTCTCCCTGAAACTGGCGGTATATATATATGAAAGGAGAGAGAGCGAGAGAGAGTGAGAGCATGTAGATATATTCAAAAATTCAAAATGTGTCCCGCGTATCAATTTGCAAACATTATGCCAGGAAGTCTGAACAAG
Source organism: Cherax destructor (assembly GCA_009830355.1). Taxonomy (NCBI): domain Eukaryota; kingdom Metazoa; phylum Arthropoda; class Malacostraca; order Decapoda; family Parastacidae; genus Cherax; species Cherax destructor. The sequence continues at coordinate 31,135 of WNWK01006921.1, read as the reverse complement.
GACTCAGGTGAGTGTCGCTATCATCCCCCGTGATGGCAAAGACTCTTGGTAAAACATATATAAATTCATAACGAATTCTAGTGTGCGCGATGGTTGACGTATCTCAAAAATATATTTTCTTTAGACACATATTTATACAGATAGACGAACTATTTAAACATTGAAAAATCATTTGAAACTCCTGTTCATTCATGCCATTTGCGTGTTGATTTTGGCGTGTTTACGACAATAATTAAGCGTAGCAGCTTGTCAACAGTAATTTTATTTTACCTGTCATTACCTTAGCACTTGGCCAAATCGATGACAGTTCCATGACATCGCTTCACCAAATCGATGACAGTTCCATGACATCGGTTCTAAAAATAACAATGCTTTTAGCACCGAATTATATATCACTCAAATATATGATACCTAAACTCGGAAGTTAAAAAAAAAAATACTTTTTTATTTATATTTCATGAAAGTAAATGGATAGAGGGGCAGATTCTTTTTTATTCTCATACCTTTTGTCATGTGAGAATGACACATGAAACCGTCACAAAAGAAAAAGAGGAAAAAATAAAGAGGAAAGGAAGGGGTATGAAAGGAGGGAGAAATGGAGGTGGAGTAAAGAAAGACTAATAGAGGAAGAGGGAGGAGGAATACATGGAAAAAAAAACACATAACAGAATGTCTTACAGTTAAAGCTGTCTTCTGACAAGGCTAAGCTACAGGTTATGACTACTGTATTTTTATGTAAGCAGATGAGGTCCTAATAGAATAGCAGAAGGCTCTCTCCCCACCCTTTACTCCCTCTGATAACTTTGCCAGCATGTTACTTATGTCAAGAGAATTTTCACGTCTCTGAAAATTGGGCAAAATATTTAATATGTAAGGACGAAGTAATGTTTGGAACTCTTACTGTTAATAGTTCGACTGATACGGCTACTAATACTGCTTTTGTTACAACTACTACTTTTATTAATACTGTTTTTGTTACAACTACTACTTTTATTAATACTACAACTAATACTGCAGCAACGACTACTGTTACTTATACTATCACCACTAATACTGCTGCTACAACTATTATTTATACTATTCCAAACACAGATTCTACTGTTGCTACACTTACTACTAATAATTATACTTTCATCACTAATACTACTCCTACAGCTACTACTACTACTGCTATTACTTATGCTGCCCCCACTAGTACTACTACTACTGTTAAAACTTCTACTACTACTACTACTACTGCTATTACTTATGCTGCCCCCACTAGTACTACTACTACTGTTAAAACTTCTACTACTACTACTGCTGTTACTTGTGCTGCCCCCACTAGTACTACTACTACTGTTAAAACTTCTAGTACTACTACTACTACTACTACTATTGCTATTACTTGTGCTGCCCCCACTAGTACTACTACTACTGTTAAAACTTCTACTACTACTACTGCTGTTACTTGTGCTGCCCCCACTAGTACTACTACTACTGTTAAAACTTCTAGTACTACTACTACTACTACTACTATTGCTATTACTTGTGCTGCCCCACTAGTACTACTACTACTGTTAAAACTTCTACTACTACTACTGCTGTTACTTGTGCTGCCCCCACTAGTACTACTACTACTGTTAAAACTTCTAGTACTACTACTACTACTACTACTACTACTACTATTGCTATTACTTGTGCTGCCCCCACTAGTACTACTACTACTGTTAAAACTTCTTATATTACTCGCGATATAGTAATGACAGAAATGAGTTTTAATATTTCTTATAATACAGTATTAATACTACTTTCCTGCAACTACTGATATTACTTATAATACCACCATTAATAACACTGCTGTTACTACTGCTACTTCATCTACCACTATTAATACTACAGTTGCAGAAAGACGGAGATGCAGACAAATATAGCAATGGGACGCTGTTTGCAGACAAAACCTTTATTTAAATATAATGTTTCGCACACACACACAGGGGCTTTGTTAATTCAGCACATGGCACATGAGACATGGCAGCATGTACAAAAAATTAGGTGAGGTGATGGTAGGCGTGGTCAGGTAATGGCTGGCGGTGTGGAGATGTCAGGTGGTTGGGTCTCCTGCACCTTAGTTCAGATTGTGCCAATCTGAAGGATAAATCCACAATCCCGAGATTTCAGCTTGCCTGTAAGAATGAAGCATTATGAAGCAAAGGAAAAATACGTTTTGGAGAAATTATCAAGAACTGTTTATAGCTGGAGGTTGTGCGAAACTAAATGCTCTTTGGTTCTGTTCGATGGTATTCGAAAGCTGAATGTGTGTGTGTGTGTTGCCTTTAAACGACGTTTGATCGATTTTCCGCTTTGTTAATCATTTCAACCTTTGAATGGTTCATTAGATGAGTCTGTTTATCTCACTGAATAATTTAATCTCAATAATGAGTAGTCTCAATAATGTGTAATCTCAATAATGTGAAGTCTCAATAATGTTTAGGTCTCAGTAATGTTTAGGTCTCAATAATGTGTAGTCCCAATAACGTGTGGTCTTAATAATGTGCAGTCTAAATAATGTGTGGTCTCAATAATGTATAGTCTCAATAATGTTTGGTCTCAATAATATGTAGTCTCAATAATGTGTGGTCTTAATAATGTGCAGTCTTAATAATGTGTGGTCTCAGTAATGTGTAGTCTCAATAATGCACTATATACACTGTCACACCATTCATCGTGTAAACGCCTGCTTAATACTGTTATGACTGCGGGTCGGGGTCTGGCAATCTCCCGAATGTCTTATGAAGTGACAGCAGAGAATGAATATCCTCTCATAAGCACTTCTTGAGTCCTTACTTCTCTCTTTTCCTCGCTCAAGGCTCCATAGGAGGCAATGGAGGAGTCACTGTAATCGTAAATGAATAAGACAACTTCAAAAAATGGGATTACGACTGTAATGAGACGCGCACCGAGAATGAACCTGAGAAACCCACAAATAAAGTTTCTGCTCAAAGCCAGGAGGATTGTAAAGTAATCTGAAGCAAGAAAAAGTTATGTTACAATATCCCCACCAGCCACAAGCCTGCCGGGATGAATGGATTCCCGAAAGCGCTAAAAAGTAACACCCCGAGAGACCCATCACTTGCCGATAGAAGACAGTTTTGTTCGTATTATTAACCCTTAGCGGTAATACCCCAGGAGAACTTAATAAAGCCATGTTATCAGATTCTCCAGCTTATTTCCACTAGGGTCCTCTTACTCCTCTCCCTCAGGATACGGCCTAAAGAAGCTGGCAAACACCCGGTTACCTACTTGCTGCTAGGTGAAAAGGGGCAGCAGGTTTAAGGAAACATATCTAGTGTTTCTACTTATGTTGGGTGACCTCTGACGGAACAAGTCACAAAGGTGCCAACTATGACACCTTTCTATGTAAACCTCGAGGTTCAGCAGTACTGAACGTAAACTGAACTTAGAGACCTCACATAACCCTGTTATAATGAATCCAACTTATTTTACCAAAATTTTACTAAATGTATCATAGATCTTGTGTGAGCTGAACTCATTACCAATCCATCCACGAGCCAAACACCTGGCAACACCTGCATCACTTCATTGATCTACTAAGTAGACATGACGATATCATAAGGAAAAACAACAAGCTAACTAGTTTTGGATAGTCACATATTTCTTCTTAGGTCTCCAATGGCCAAACTGTCTCCTTGCTTAACCATTAAATTATCTTCAGCCTGGATCTTCCTATTCCTAGCGGAGATTTGATTAATCTCACCAAACTTTGTGTCAAGTTCAATTATATTTCCTTCAGTGATGCCTTCTACCGACAGAAATGAGGGAGAGTCCACAACTTTATTGAAATAATAAGTTTCAATAATATAAATTCACTTAGAAGCTACTCCAGTATGGATTATTGCTTTACATTACTGTAATATTAAATTATTACATAACATAGGATGAGAATAATATATATAACTAAGAACCATAACATTAATATATTTAGCCCTAAAATTGAAAGCAAATTAAATACTGAAAAAAACACTGAGCTTAAATTAAACGACAATTCCCTTTACTGCCTCAGCAGAAAGAAGTACATTAGGTGGATAAGAGCACAGTACGAAGCTAATGGTTAATAATATGTTTTTATATTTTATGAAAACTTAATACTGATACAACTATCTACATACATGTATGTATTGTGTTACTGAGCAGAGGTATTCCTCAGCGACCTGACAAAAGCTATACCATTGACTAGAATATTATAATACACAACAAAGGGCCAAAGTCACACTGTTTATGAAATTGTTAGTATCCAGGTTTGGATAATCTTGGTGGGGTCGACACAAGAACTCAGCAGCGTGTTTCCCTGGCGACTCCAGTCACCAACCAGAAAGTTCGTAAGCAAACTCTGAAGAACATAGAACGTGGGAAACACAGAAAGCCTACAATACACACACTCACACACACACACATATAAATATGTATATGTATATATATATATATATATATATATATATATATATATATATATATATATATATATATTATATATATTTATATATATATATATATATATATATATATATATATATATATATATATATATATATATATATATATATATATACATACATTCATACATAGGTTCAACTGTTTCGGCAATTCTTGCCAATGTAAAATCAGAATATCTCAAAACTAAGCGTTTCGCGAACATTGTCTCTGCGCCATTACGTATTTGTGTTATGTGAACGACTTCCTCGCCATTACACCCAAACAACTTGCTCTTGAATTGACCAAAAGTTTAGTCTATTCTGTGGAACCATCACTCCAATTAACTCTGTAGAATTAACAGGAAGGCTCTCTAACTTTCTTAGAGTTTGAAATCTACAGAAAAACCAAAGAATAAGGATGGCGTTATTCATTCCTTCTCCCAGTATGACAACCACACTAAACGTGTGGTATGACAACCACACTAAACGTGTGTATTCTCCATTACCCCAAAAACTGACAGCACAACAAACAAGCAACAATTCATTCTTCTAACTGGTGGCGTGGCCAACTAAATTTCGATTGCACTTCACAAGAATGACATCAACATTGCTGTTCTTTCCTCTAAAACCATTAAGGATGCTAAAGACTCACATTCCACAGCGCTACCAGTAACGAAGCAGACGTCTACACAGTTTCCCGTGGCTGGTGTGACAGAGTATACATTGCTGAGACTATGTGGAGCCTTCCCACATAACAACACTTGCTTCATTTATAAGGTAAAACAGGCACAGCAATTGGACTGGACAGCGGCTGAAATGACAAAATGTCGTATTTAGAGGTTGACTCAAACTTCCAATACCATCGAAAATAACCAAGGTGCGTTTAGCATAAAAAAAAAAATTAGCTAAAATTATTTTGAAAAATTCTCCGTAATACTGTGTGCAGGTGACCCAGAAACCTTATACCATCACCATTCCGTCATTCAAAACTTCACTGTCTCTAACGTCAACCTCCCCATCTAGTAGTATATATCTTCGTGTTGTGTCATGTAATGATTTGACAGGGCGAAGTGTTGTAAATAAAAATACTGGTTTTTTTTTCTCCTGCAGATAGTGTTTGATAACTACAATATCACTACTGCTGCTACGACTACTACTATCATTTATTCTATTACAATCACTACTTTTACTGCAACAGCTTCGATTATTACTTATACTGTGACTACACGACTACTTCTACTAGTATACCATGGTACCATGGTTGATATCTATAATACTCGTCTCCGTCAAATGGCATCAAGGTGGAGATCAAGGATTAACTCCAGAGTTGCAGTGAACACTACAAAAGATCTAGGGGGATTTAACTTGCTGGTTTACCAGGGTGAACCCTGGGAAGAAGTTGCTGCCAAGTTTGAAGCTTAGATAAATACCTTCTAGGATTGTTTTGCTTTGGGAAGAGGAGTAGAGCCAAGAGAAAGGAAGAAGCATAATTAGCATTATCAAAACATTAGCAACATCACAATCATTATTTTAACATCATCAGAAACATGATTAAGATCACATGAAATATCCAGACTCATTATTGTTACTATGTTGAAAGAGAACAATTTTGTACTTGGCCGCTATAGCATTTAATTAAACAAAAAAAATGCAAGGTGCTTATTCTGTCGTACCTTAAAGAACTTCATTATTTACGTGCTTGCAACTTCATAGGAAAGTCTGTTCCAGCGTTATCTTACTCTGCTTGCAAAAAAAAAAAACTTTACCCACGTTTATATTGCATCTGCTGCTTCGGAGTTTCAGGCTCCTTGTGGAGAAAATTTTCTCCAGGAGGGGAAATATCGGCTCCCTTCAGCCCCTTTCAGCATGAGGGACAGCCCTCTCAGAAAGGACAGTGACTTCTTGTTTGCTACCGAGTCAAGTAATTGGAAACAGATGCTTTACCAGCATGTACGAGTGTTACACATGCCACTTCCTTGTAAGATAAGTCACAGCTAACGACTGTTGCTCCTATATGTTGTTAATGAGAGACAAGCGATCTCTTACAGTAGTAGGAAAATTAAGAAAACCCTGCACCCATTTTAATACCATGTTAAAGATAGCATACACAGTTGTCTAAGCCCAGACATCAAGAAAACAAACATTTTGCATTGCTTCCTGTAGAAGTTTGGCAAGCAAGGGAAACATGCTTGATCGACACTTCTTTTGTATTTGGGGTGACGCCGAGGGCAAGCTGGGGCCAGCGGAGGGGTTGGGATTAGATTGCTTTTAATCCTGCCAGAGGAAACATTAACGGCGGGATAATGAATAAAGAACATTGTTCCGTGCGTGTATGTGCATAAAAGACAATCCACATAAGCGGTATATTACAGAGAAGTGTTGTCAACTTCCTGTAGTTACATTACTGTGAATAGACAAATATTGAAGAATGTAGAGTCACATTGCGAGTGTTACAAAGTTCCAGACTAGGATGTGTGATATTCCTCAGAGACAATTCTTCAATCAAGACAACGTTTATCCGGGTGACACTTAAGGGTCCGATACACATACCCAGGTAAGTCTGCTTACACATTGTGATGTTCAGATGACTGCGCAGTTAGAAACTGATGCATTTTCTAGGCAGATTTATCATACACCCAGTGAAACGCTGACTTTTTATCCCAACCCAGTAAGTTCACAGCATTATTCAGTATTCAGTTACTGAATGTATATTGCTAAACGCTCCTAAGGGGCAATTATTCACATATTCACTTTCTACTTACTTGTCCCCAACAGCTACGTGGTGGTAGAACACACTGGGTCACGTCAGGAGAACTTTCTGGCTGAAGCTGCAGAAAGTTGACCCAGCAACAAAGATAAGTACAGTATTTCATGCTTTCCTGAACAAATTGTTGGTGTTCTACAAATGTGATTTTACCACACTCCTTTTTTTTCTTATCATTGACTCACCTTCCCACATCAGTGATCTCTATTTATAGTCCAAAGCTGATTTTGTATATTGCAGGAGTTAGGGACATAATCTCCGTATCTTGCAGGAGTTAGGGACATAATCTCCGTATCTTGCAGGAGTTAGGGACATAATCTCCGTATCTTGCAGGAGTTAGGGACATAATCTCCGTATCTTGCAGGAGTTAGGGACATAATCTCCGTATCTTGCAGGAGTTAGGGACATAATCTCCGTATCTTGCAGGAGTTAGGGACATAATCTCCGTATCTTGCAGGAGTTAGGGACATAATCTCCGTATCTTGCAGGAGTTAGGGACATAATCTCCGTATCTTGCAGGAGTTAGGGACATAATCTCCGTATCTTGCAGGAGTTAGGGACATAATCTCCGTATCTTGCAGGAGTTAGGGACATAATCTCCGTATCTTGCAGGAGTTAGGGACATAATCTCCGTATCTTGCAGGAGTTAGGGACATAATCTCCGTATCTTGCAGGAGTTAGGGACATAATCTCCGTATCTTGCAGGAGTTAGGGACATAATCTCCGTATCTTGCAGGAGTTAGGGACATAATCTCCGTATCTTGCAGGAGTTAGGGACATAATCTCCGTATCTTGCAGGAGTTAGGGACATAATCTCCATATCTTGCAGGAGTTAGGGACATAAACTCCGTATCTTGCAGGAGTTAGGGACATAATCTCCGTATCTTGCAGGAGTTAGGGACATAATCTCCGTATGTTTCACAAGATTTGCACCTGTGTATGAAGCCTTTCCAGTTTACCTTTTACTTACTCTAAGGACGTGTGCGTGAGGTTTTGTACTTTAAATTTCCCGTTATGGGGCCGGACATTCTCTTATCTTAGCTGTTGACAGCTTAAATTGGCATGGTGCTGATGAAGAGCGGTTGATCCAGGGAAGGTGAGCTACTCGTCGTTTCTTCTGGTTAAATTTGATTATCTTAAATTTCCCAAATGCTGTTAGACCGTTACAGCTTTAGCGCTTCCCTGTGGATATATACTACACTACTCCAAGTTTTCCTTTGTCTCGATTAGCGGAAAAAAGCAACAATAACAAAAGCAACAACAACAAAAGCAACAAAAACAAAAGCAATGAAAACAATAACAACAACAACGAAAACAACAACTACTACTGCTGCTGCTGCTGCTGCTGCTGCTGCTGCTGCTGCTGCTGCTGCTGCTGCTGCTGCTGCTGCTGCTGCTGCTGCTGCTGCTGCTACTGCTACTACTCTTGTATGGGTGTGAGACATGGGTTGTGAATGTTGCAACAGAAGGTTGGAGGCAGTGGAGATGTCATGTCTGAGAGCAATGTGTGGTGTGAATATAATGCAGAGAATCCGTAGTTTGGAGATTAGGAGGAAGTGTGGGATTACTAAAACTATTATCCATAGGGCTGAGGAGGGGTTATTGTGATGGTTTGGACATGTACAGAGGATGGAACAAAATAGAATGACTTCGAGAGTGTATAAATTTGCAGTGCAGTGTAGGTGGGGTAGGGGTCGGCCTAGGAAAGGTTGGGGGGAGGGGTAAAGGAGGTTTTGTGTGCGAGAGGCTTGTACTTCCAGCAAGCGTGCGTTAGAGTGTTAGATAGGAGCGAATGGAGACAAATGGTTTTTAGGACTTGACGTGCTGTTGGAGTGTGAGCAAGGTAACATTTATGAAAAGATTCAGGGAAACCGACAGGCCAGACTTAATTCCCGGAGATGGGAAGCACAGTGCCTGCACTCTGAAGGAGCGATGTTAAATGTTGCAGTTTTATAACTGTAGTGTAAATATGCCTCTGGCAAGACAGTGATGGAGTGAGTGATGATGAAAGTTTTTATTTTTCGGGCCACCCTGCCTTGGTGGGAAAGGGCCTATGTGTTAATAAAAAAATGTGTGGCTCAGGTTAGGGTGTGTGGTAAAAGTAGGTCTTAGACAGGGATGTGTAATGTCACCATGGTTGTTTAATATATTTATAGATGGGGTTGTAAAAGAAGTAAATGCTAGGGTGTTGGGAAAAGGGGTGGGATTATATTATGGGGAATCAAGTACAAAATGGGAATTGACACAGTTACTTTTTGCTGCTGATACTGTGCTTATGGGAGATTCTAAAGAAAAGTTGCAAAGCTTAGTAGACGAGTTTGGGAGAGTGTGTAAAGGTAGAAAGTTGAAAGTGAACATAGATAAGAGTAAGGTGATGAGGGTATCAAATGATTTAGATAAAGAAAAAATGGATATCACATTGGGGAGAGGGAATATGGAAGAAGTGAATGTTTTCACATATTTTGGGAGTTGACGTGTCAGCGGATGGGTTTATGAAGGATGAGATTAAACATAGAATTGAGGAAAGAAAAAAGGTGAGTGGTGCGTTGAGGTATCTGTGGAGACAAAAACGTTATCCATGGAGGCAAAGAAGGGAATGTATGAAATTATTGTTGTACCAACACTCTTATATGGGTGTGAAGCATGGGTTATAAATGCTGCAGCGAGGAGGCGGCTGGAGGCAGTGGAGATGTTCTGTTTAGGGGCAATGTGTGGTGTAAATATTATGCAGAGATTTCGGAGTGTGGAAATTAGGAGAAGGTGTGGAGTTACTAAAAGTATTAGTCAGAGGACTGAAGAGGGTTTGTTGAGGTGGTTTGGTCATTTAGAAAGAATAGATCAAAGTAGAATGACTTGGATAGCGTATAAATCTGTAGGGGAAAGAAGGCGGGGTAGGGGTCGTCCTCGAAAAGGTTGGAGGGAGGGGGAAAAAGATATTTTGTGGGCGTGAGGCTTGGACTTCCAGCAAGCGTGCGTGAATGGAGACGAATGGTTTTTGGGACCTGACGAGCTGTTGGAGTGTGAACAGGGTAATATTTAGTGAACGGATTCAGGGAAATCGGTTAGCCGGACTTGAGTCCTGGAAATGGGGAGCACAATGCCTGCACTTTAAAGAAGGGGTTTGGGATACTGGCAGTTTGGAGGGACTTCTAAACTGTCGTATCTGAGCGCCTCTAAAAAGACCGATTATATATGAGTGAGGTGAAAATGTTGAATGATGATGAAATATATATATATATATATATATATATATATATATATATATATATATATATATATATATATATATATATATATATATATATATATATATATATATATATATATATTATGTAGTTTTGTTAGACGATAAGTTACTTTGGTTACTTCTAGCTCACTTCAGAAACTTTAACATTAAAAATAAACATATGGATTTATTTGATGGTACCTCACTCTTCATTAATGTTGTCACTGATGTCTTTTATGTTCTCGAACGTAGACTTACAAACTACATTTACTTGCCTCTACCAGGTATGACTTCATGGCACTCATCGAGTTGTGTTAATTTTAATTCCTGCAGATGTGGAAACCAGTTTTACAAACTGCTTTAGTTTAGCTATATGAATTCTTGGCCATAATCATGGAAAACTTAGAGACTGAGGGTTTTTTCAATATTATTCCTAATACAGTAATTATTTTTATTTTATTAACACATCGGCCGATTCCCACCAAGGCAGGGTGGCCCGAAAAAGAAAAACTTTCATCATCATTCACTCCATCACTGTCTTGCCAGAGGGGTGCTTTACACTACAGTTATAAAACTGCAACATTAACACCCCTCCTTCAGAGTGCAGACACTGTACTTCCCATCTCCAAGACTCAAGTCCGGCCTGCCGGTTTCCCTGAATCCCTTCATAAATGTTACTTTGCTCACACTCCAACAGCATGTCAGGTATTAAAAACCATTTGTCTCCATTCACTCCTATCAAATACGCTCACACATGCTTGCTGGAAGTCCAAGCCCCTCGCACACAAAACCTCCTTTACCCCCTCCCTCCAGCCTTTCCTAGGCCGACCCCTACCAGGCCTTCTTTCCACTACAGATTTATACACTCTCGAAGTCATTCTGTCTCGTTCCATTCTCTCTACATGTCCGAACCACCTCAACAACCCCTCCTCAGCTCTCTGGATAATAGTTTTGGTAATCCCGCACCTCCTCCTAATTTCCAAACTCCGAATTCTCTGCATTATATTCACACCACACATTGACCTCAGACATGACATCTCCACTGCCTCCAGCCTTCTCCTCGTTGCAACATTCATCACCCATTACCGTTTTCTCATCAATTTAAATGGACATGTTGTCAGCTGGAAGGCTACCCTATAATTGCCAGAGACTTCTATATCACTCACAATATATTTATATGTGTAAAGGTATTGATGTCAATGCGGAATGTGATCGTATTTTTTTATTATTGCCATGTTAATTTTGTTCAGGCTATTGCAATATCAATGCTTGTGGGATTTTTCTAATGTTATAATATTCATCCTTCTGGCTGTGGGCACTGTTGTGCATGGGGGCACTTCTTGTATCCTACTCTCCCCCTCCCTCACTTACTCACTCCAGTGAAGACGTTCCTCTGGGAACGTACTTTCTTGGACATCCTCCTCTTTTCTGCAATTTTGCAAGCTCCTGATGATGTGTTGATTGGAACATGAAAGGCCTAAAGCTATCATTCTACTCCCCCCGTGGTTGTTTTGCATCCTGTATCGCTTGGTTTGCGATATTTTCATAATATATGTATGTATATATATATATATATATATATATATATATATATATATATATATATATATATATATATGTCGTGCCGATTAGGTAAAACTTGCGATTTTGGCTTAAATAGCAACGCTCATCTTGCCATATAAGACAAGTGAAAATTTGTGTATGCAATAATTTCGCCAAAATCATTCTGAACATAACGAAAAAAATATATTTCATTGTGTTTGTTTATTATTAAATTAATGTTTACGTATCTAAAATATATTTAGTTGGGTTAGGCTAAATTAAATTGCACTTGTTGTAATAAGGTTAGGTAGGTTTTCAAAGTTTCTCTTGGTACAAAATTATAAATTCTTACATTAACATAAATGAAAAAAATATATCTTTAAACGTATAAGAGAAAATTTTAGAAAGGACTTAATTTTAGATGAGTTCTTGCTAATTGACGAGTTTTACCTAATCGGCACGACATATATATATATATATATATATATATATATGGAGAGTAAAAGAAAGGTGAAGAGAGTAGTGAGAGAGTGCAAAAGAAGAGCGGATGAAAAAATGGGAGAGGCTCTGTCAAGAAATTTTGCTGAAAACAAGAAAAAATTTTGGAGTGAGATAAACAAGGTAAGAAAGCCTAAGGAACGAATGGATTTTCAGTTAAAAACAGAGTAGGGGAGTTAGTAGATGGGAAGCTGGAGGTATTGGGTACATGGCGGGAATATTTTGAGGAACTTTTAAATGTCGATGAAAAAAGGGAGACGGTAATTTCATGTACTGGCCAGGGAGGTACAACATCGTTTAGGAGTGAAGAAGAGCAGGATGTGAGTGTGGGGAAGGTGCGTGAGGCATTACGTAGAATGAAAGGGGGTAAAGCAGCTGGAACTGACGGGATCATGACAGAAATGTTAAAAGCAGGGGGGAGGGGATATAGTGCTCGAGTTGTTGGTATTTTTGTTTAATAAATGTATGAAAGAGGGGAAGGTACCTAGGGATTGGCAGAGAGCATGTATATATAAAGGGAAGGGGGATAAAAGAAAGCGTAAAAATTATAGGGGAATAAGTTTACTGAGTATACCAGGTAAAGTGTATAGCAGGGTTATTATTGAAAGAATTAGATGTAAGACAGAGAGTAGGATTGCAGAATGATCAAGGAGGCTTTAGAGTGGGTAGGGTATGTGTAGATCAAGTGTTTACAGTGAAGCATATATGTGAACAGTATTTAGATAAAGGTAGAGAAGTTTTTATTGCATTTATGGATTTAGAAAAGGCATATGATAGAGTGGATAGGGGAGCAATGTGGCAAATGTTGCAAGTGTATGGAATAGGTAGTAAGTTACTGAAGGATGTAAAGAGTTTTTATGAGGATAGTGAGGCTCAGGTTAGGGTGTGTATGCGAGAGGGAGAATACTTCCCGGTAAAAGTAGGTCTTAGACAGGGATGTGTAATGTCAACATGGTTGTTTAATATATTTATAGATGGGGTTGTAAAATAAGTAAATGCTAGGGTGTTTGGGAGAGGGGTGGGATTAAATTATGGAGAATTAAATGCAAAATGAGAGTTGACTCAGTTACTTTTTGCTGATGATACTGTGCTTATGGGAGATTCTAAAGAAAAGTTGCAAAGGTTAGTGGACGAGTTTGGGAGAGTGTGTAAAGGTAGAAAGTTAAAAGTGAACATAGATAAGAGTAAGGTGATGAGGGTATCAAACGATTTAAAAAAGAAAAATTGGATATCACATTGGAGAGAGGGATTATGGAAGAAGTAAATGTTTTCAGATATTTGGGAGTTGACGTGTCAGCGGATGGGTTTATGAAGGATGAGGTTAACCATAGAATTGATGAAGGAAAAAAGGTGAGTGGTGCATTGAGGTATCTGTGGAGACAAACGTTATCCATGGAGGCAAAGAAGGGAATGTACGAAAGTATAGTGGTACCAACACTCTTATATGGGTGTGAAGCATGGGTTGCAAATGCTGCAGCGAGGGAAAGGCTGGAGGCAGTGGAGATGTCCTGTCTAAGGGCAATGTGTGGTGTAAATATTATGCAGAAAATTCGGAATGTGGATGTTAGGAGAAGGTGTGGAGTTACTAAAAGTATTTGTCAGAGGGCTGAAGAGGGGTTGTTGAGGTGGTTTGGTCATTTAGAGAGAATGGATCAAAGTAGAATGACTTGGAGAGCGTATAAATCTGTAGGGGAAGGAAGGCGGTGTGGGGGACGTCCTAGAAAAGGTTGGAGGGATGGGGTAAAGGAGGTTTTGTGGGCGAGGGGCTTGGATTTCCAGCAAGCATTTGTGAGAGTGTTAGATAGGAGTGAATGGAGACGAATGGTTTTTGGGACATGACGATCTGTTGGAGTGTGAGCAGGGTAACATTTTGTGAAGGGATTCAGGGAAACCAGTTAATTGATTTAGTTGGACTTGAGTCCTGGAAATGGAAAGTACAATGCCTGCACTTTAAAGGAGGGGTCTGGGATAGTGACAGCTGGGAGGGACTATTCTCACCAAAGACAGTGATTATGTATGAGTGTGGTGAAAGTGTTGAATGATGATGAAAGTACTTTCTTTTTTGGGATTTTCTTTCTTTTTGGGTCACCCTGCCTCGGTGGGAGACGGCCGACTTGTTGAAAAAAAAAAAAAAAAAAAAAAAATATATATATATATATATATATGTATATACCACTTCCCCTTCTTTTTTTTACCAATAGGTATGTACAGTATATGAGGCGTGAGAGATACATGTTTAGTACATATTGTTACATGTTTGTCACTGATTATAATGCGAAAATCTCATCCAGCTCCTCAGTGTTGGGGCACGTGCCCAAAATTCAGCAGGCATTACCCCTCTGAAAAGCAGCGCTTAGTAGCTGGAATGGAAAACTAGCTGCCCTGGGATCTCTAGTTTCCCTGATGAGTCTTTGCCTAGCTCCTTAAGGAACTTAGATGCACTCCTTTCCCTTGAGCCAAGGGTCTCCGACCCTATGGGGACAAACATATAATGATGGGCACGTTTATCGTATTTTCTAGACTTTTGGGACTCCCTGAAGCTGGCAGCTGTCTCTCCTTCTTCCCTGGTGTATTGGAGATAGATATCAGCCAAGGTAGATGCACATGTGTAGTCCCACACCACCTGCTTGCCGTCTGGACGCTTTTGGCTGCCATCAGATCTGCATAGTTGGGGTGGCTCACTTACTCCTGGGCATCCGGCTGTTGTGACTCTCTTCTTGATAATGATATTAACCTCCTTATGTCTTGCAATCTTTCCTTCTGATTTACGGCACACAAGACCATGGTACCCGAGTCGGTCTGCTGCTTCACTGCCACAAATACACCTGTGTTCGGCGAGAATTGGTGCGGCAAGTCGAAGGGCAACACGAATTCGGATGGTCTGTGGGTCGAGGCTTATGCCAAGGCTGGAGTTGGGAACAGCTAACAGAGAGTCCCCTGCATGAGGACCTCTCACTCCCAGAAGGCGGGCTCTATCATTCCCTGACACACTCTGAAGCATTGCTGAGGCTATATTCTCCACTATTGGGCCATCCCAGTGTAATGGTTTGTAGTTGTTGGGGGAAGCTGGTCTGGTTTCAGAGCCCGTTAGATTATCCCAGATCCTGGCTCCGTCAATGAACTTTTGGTCCTGGACTCCAATCTTGTCCCTAAGATGTTCAGTGAGAATCGTTGCAACAAGCCCTCTGGATGCAATGCATGAAGACAGGAAAGCCTTTAGCGCAATCTGAGATGACTTGCGGACACCAATGCCTCCTAGTCTGACTGGGAGTGTAGCTTGGTCCCACTGCCCATCTTCTAGAGTAAGGTTAAGTACTTTAGTAAAGATCTGCCTCAGGATACTGTCATATTCGTGCAGTATAGGGTTATCATATGAAGGAGCACATCTTAGGAAATATGTCAACCTGGGCAGACTCAAACACTTTGTGAGAAGGTACAAGGCATCGTGGGTGTCAAGATTGCCTATTCGTTGTTCCACTTCTCAACTCTTCCAGTTTCTTCCTGAGAATATATATCTATCTATCTATCTATCTATCTATCTATCTATCTATATATATATATATATATATATATATATATATATATATATATATTTTTTTTTTTTTTTTTTTTTCAACAAGTCGGCCGTCTCCCACCGAGGCAGGGTGACCCAAAAGAAAGAAAATCCCCAAAAAGAAAAAACTTTCATCATCATTCAACACTTTCACCACACTCATACATAATCACTGTCTTTGCAGAGGAGCTCAGATACTACAGCTGAGAAAAGTCCCTCCCAGCTGTCACTATCTCAGACCCCTCCTTTAAAGTGCAGGCATTGTACTTCCCATTTCCAGGACTCAAGTCCAACTGAATCAATTAACTGGTTTCCTGAATCCCTTCACACAATGTTACCCTGCTCACACTCCAACAGATCGTCATGTCCCAAAACCATTCGTCTCCATTCACTCCTATCTAACACGCTCACACATGCTTGCTGGAAGTCCAAGCCCCTCGCCCACAAAACCTCCTTTACCCCTTCCCTCCAACCTTTTCTAGGACGACCCCTACCCCGCCTTCCTTCCCCTACAGATTTATACGCTCTCCAAGTCATTCTACTTTGATCCATTCTCTCTAAATGACCAAACCACCTCAACAACCCCTCTTCAGCCCTCTGACAAATACTTTTAGTAACTCCACACCTTCTCCTAATTTCCACATTCCGAATTTTCTGCATAATATTTACACACACATTGCCCTTAGACAGGACATCTCCACTGCCTCCAGCCTCCTCCTCGCTGCAGCATTTGCAACCCATGCTTCACACCCATATAAGAGTGTTGGTACCACTATACTTTCGTACATTCCCTTCTTTGCCTCCATGGATAACGTTTTTGTCTCCACAGATACCTCAATGCACCACTCACCTTTTTCCTTCATCAATTCTATGGTTAACCTCATCCTTCATAAACCCATCTGCTGACACATCAACTCCCAAATATCTGAAAACATTTACTTCTTCCATAATCCCTCTCTCCAATGTGATATCCAATTTTTCTTTATTTAAATCGTTTGATACCCTCATCACCTTACTCTTATCTATGTTCACTTTTAACTTTCTACCTTTACACACTCTCCCAAACTCGTCCACTAACCTTTGCAACTTTTCTTTAGAATCTCCCATAAGCACAGTATCATCAGCAAAAAGTAACTGTGTCAACTCCCATTTTGCATTTAATTCTCCATAATTTAATCCCACCCCTCTCCCCAACACCCTAGCATTTACTTCTTTTACAACCCCATCTATAAATATATTAAACAACCATGTTGACATTACACATCCCTGTCTAAGACCTACTTTTACCGGGAAGTAATCTCCCTCTCTCCTACACACCCTAACCTGAGCCTCACTATCCTCATAAAAACTCTTTACAGCCTTCAGTAACTTACTACCTATTCCATACACTTGCAACATTTGCCACATTGCTCCCCTATCCACTCTATCATATGCCTTTTCTAAATCCATAAATGCAATAAAAACTTCTCTACCTTTATCTAAATACTGTTCACATATATGCTTCACTGTAAACACTTGATCTACACATCCCCTACCCACTCTAAAGCCTCCTTGCTCATCTGCAATCCTACTCTCTGTCTTACCTCTAATTCTTTCAATAATAACCCTGCCATACACTTTACCTGGTATACTCAGTAAACTTATTCCCTATAATTTTTACACTCTATTTTATCCCCTTCCCTTTATATAAAGGAACTATACATGCTCGCTGCCAATCCCTAGGTACCTTCCCTCTTTCATACATTTATTAAACAAAAATACCAACCACTCCAGCACTATATCCCCCTGCTTTTAACATTTCTGTCATGATTCCGTCAATTCCAGCTGCTTTACCCCCTTTCATTCTACGTAATGCCTCACGCACCTCCCCACACTCACATCCTGCTCTTCTTCACTCCTAAACGATGTTGTACCTCCTGGCCAGTACATGAAATTATCGCCTCCCTCTTTTCATCGACATTTAAAAGTTCCTCAAAATATTCCCGCCATCTACCCAATACCTCCAGCTCCCCATCTACTAACTCCCCTACTCTGTTTTTAACTGACAAATCCATTCGTTCCCTAGGCTTTCTTACCTTGTTTATCTCACTCCAAATTTTTCTTGTTTTCAGCAAAATTTCTTGACAGATCCTCTCCCATTCTTTCATCCGCTCTTCTTTTGCACTCTCTCACCACTCTCTTCACCTTTCTTTTACTCTCCATATACTCTGCTCTTCTACTAACACTTCTGTTTTGTAAAAACCTCTCATAAGCTACCTTTTTCTCTTTTATCACACCCTTTACTTCTTCATTCCACCACTCACTCCTCTTTCCTCCTGCACCCACCCTCCTATAACCACAAACTTCTGCCCCACATTCTAATACTGCATTTTTAAAACTATCCAACTCTCTTCAACCCCCACTACTCCTACTTGCACTAGCCCACCTTTCTGCCAATAGTTGCTTATATCTCACCCTAACTTCCTCCTCCCTTAGTTTATACACTTTTACCTCTCTCTTACTTGCTGTTGCCATTTTCTTTTGTCCCATCTACCTTTTATTCTAACTGTAGCTACAACCAAATAATGATCTGATATATCCGTTGCCCCTCTATAAACATGTACATCCTGAAGCCTACTCATCAACCTTTTATCCACCAATACATAATCCAACAAACTACTTTCCTTACGTGCTATATCATACCTTGTATATTTATTTATCCTCTTTTTCATAAAATATGTATTACTTATTACCAAACCTCTTTCTACACATAGCTCAATTAATGGCTCCCCATTTACATTTACCCCTGGCACCCCAAATTTACCTACTACTCCATCCACAACATTTTTACCCACTTTAGCATTAAGATCCCCAACCACAATTACTCTCTCACTTGGTTCAAAACTCCCCACACACTCACTCAACATTTCCCAAAATCTCTCTCTCTCTTCTACACTTCTCTCTTCTCCAGGTGCATAAACACTTACTATAACCCACTTTTCACATCCAACCTTTATTTTACTCCACATAATCCTTGAATTTATACATTTATATTCCTTCTTTACCTGCCATAACTGATTATTCAACATTATTGCCACTCCTTCTTTAGCTCTAACTCTATTTGAAACCCTGATCTAATCCCATTTATTTCTCCCCACTGAAACTCTCCTACCCCTTCAGCTTTGTCTCACTTAAAGCCAGGACATCCAGCTTCTTTTCATTCATAACATCTACAATCATCTCTTTCTTATCATTCGCACAACATCCACGCACATTCAAACATCCCACTTTGACGATTTTCTTCTTCTTCTTTTAGTAAGCTATACAGGAAAAGGGGTTACTAGCCCATTGTTCCCGGCATTTTAGTTGACTTTTACAACACGCATGGCTTACGGAGGAAAGATTCTTATTCCACTTCCCCATGGATATGAAAGGGAAAAGCAATAAGAACAAGAACTATTAAGATAAAATCAAAGAAAACTCAGATGAGTGTGTATACAATAAACGTGTACATGTTTGCGTAGTGTGACCTAAGTGTAAGTAGAAGTAGCAAGACGTACCTGAAATCTTGCATGTTTATGAGACAGAAAAAGACACCAGCAATCCTACCATCATGTAAAACAGTTTCAGGTTTCTGTTTCACAGTCACCTGGCAGGATGGTAGTACCTCCTGAGTGGTTGCTGTCTACCAACCTACTACTGTATATATATATATATATATATATATATATATATATATATATATATATATATATATATATATATATATATATATATATATATATATATATATATATATATATATATAATATATATGTCGTGCCGATTAGGTAAAACTGGTCAATTAGCAAGAACTTATCTCAAATTAAATCCTTTCTAAAATTTTCTCTTATACGTTTAAAGATATATTTTTTTCATTTATGTTAATGTAAGAATTTATAATTTTGTACCAAGAGAAACTTTGAAAACCTACCTAACCTTATTACAACAAGCGCAATTTAATTTAGCCTAACCCAACTAAATATATTTTAGATACGTTAACATCAATTTAATAATAAACAAACACAATTAAATATATTTTTGTCGTTATGTTCAGAATGATTTTGGCGAAATTATTGCATACACAAATTTACACTTGTCTTATATGGCAAGGTGAGCGTTGCTATTTAAGCCAAAAATAGCAAGTTTTACCTAATCGGCACGACATATATATTACATATTTATAATCGCAGACAGGCGATGTTTTCAATGAAAGACAAGCCACGGGGAATGGAAATCTATAGCTCAATATCTTTCACACGTCTCCGTGCGACGTCAGGAGCTATGCAAGTTGCAAGAGTAGCAACAGGTGGAATGAGAGTAAGTTTTCTCAGAGTAAGGTAGCGTGTTGACGCCAACCAGTTCTTCTTGCAACACTGCATAGCCTATGATCACACATGGATACGCGTGAAAGATCTTGATTTGAAGATTCCCATCCCCCGTGGCTTGCCATTGTTTTGTATCAATTGGAGTAATGAAATCCCAGGGCCGAAACATATATATTAAAGATGACCAAAGTGTATGCACTCATATTCCTTCATCCAAAACTACACTGGGAGAGCCTTTTCTGCCTTGATGTATCTCAACACGCCATCCTCTTTATCAACCTCAGAAAGAACACAAGCACTGATCGAAGACTGGTTCCACCTGCTGGACAACCAGTGACGTCATTCAACCCATTTCACTGAAAAACTGACATGATCGTCCCAGTCCTCACCACAAAGAATAATAATTCACTAAAGTACCCCGACCCATCAGGAACACGGTTCCGTGGGGAGTTTACAGCATCCAGTGTAGGGGATGTAATGATGCACGCATAAGCGAAGCGTCCATAAATTTGTATAATTGTCTACTGGTACGTAAGTTTTCCTACAGAGTAGATGACACCCGGAATACATGCATGATGCATTGCAGCAAACAGTGAACTGAAACCATGCGCATTTACTCTATAGAGACAGAGTACGGCGTTGAGAATCTACAGCCAATTACGCCTGGGAAAGCCTATTTCACAAACAATTTTGTATAAACACAAGAATACAGAACGCGCCAGGATCTGACCTCCGGGCTCTAACTTCTCTCAACGTCACCTAACCTCAGGTGTAGTGTTGCTCACTGCGTCCGGCCTCACCCTCGTCTGACCTCTCGTGCATCTGACGCAGCCACGTCTACACCTGATGCGTCTGCCTCTTCACCACTGTATACAGTATATGGATGTTTTGCAGCTCTGCTCTTTGTGTCTTTTTCAACTACTTGCCGATTCAGATCCTCACTATTACTATTGTACTTACTGCTTTAAATATCAAACTTTGTGCTTATTTTAAACTTGAAGTGGATCAAACCTATTTACCTTCTATTGTCCAGACGCTTCATAACGCCTGCGAGTTTAGCACTTATGATAAATAATAATAATAATAATAATAATAATAATAATAATAATAATAATAATAATAATAATAATAATAATAAAAATAATAATAATAATAATAATAATAATAATAATAATAATAATAATAATAATAATAATAATATTAATAATAATAATAATAATAAGAATAAGAATAAGAATAAAAGTGGTGTTGATAAAGTTTAGTATGTAAGCTTTATCAACAATTATAAAATGTCTAATCAAGGGATTTCGTACGACTTGTGTGACTGATTTATAAAAGTAGTTATAATAATAATAATAATAATAATAATAATAATAATAATAATAAAAATAATAATAATAATAATAATAATAATAATAATAATAATAATAATAATAATAATAATAATAATACTAATAATAATAATAATAATAATAATAATAATGATAATAACATTAATAATAATAAGAATAACAGCAACAACAAGAAGAAGAACAAGAAGAAGAAGAAGGAGAAAAAGAAAGGCGGATAATACTATGTTTGCTCTTGCTCAATCTACACCCACCTTCCATGAATACATTAGGGTTCTAGCCTTGGCGACATTAATTAAGGCAGTAAATGTTACCATCTCTGGCGATGAAGTCAATAATACGTGGGGATAAGAATCTTCCATCGATTACCCTAATTGATCTGTTTTCTTATATATCTGACAGAGTATTTAATTTGAAGTTTATAATAAATTATATCTCTCACTATTATTGCATTGTTATTATTGAATACTTTAATTTATCTCACAAAACAGTGTCATGTTCATACGTCTCTTTAACATGTATGTTCACCATTCTAGATATTTGTTATTACTGGTAGGTGACACTAATGAGAGAGAGAGAGACGGAGAGAGAGAGAGAGAGAGAGAGAGAGAGAGAGAGAGAGAGAGAGAGAGAGAGAGAGAGAGAGAGAAGAGAAGAGAGAGAGAGAGAGAGAGACGGAGATAAAGAGAGAGAGAGAGAGAGAGAGAGAGAGACGGAGAAAGAAGAGAGAGAGAGAGAGAGAGAGAGAGAGAGAGAGAGAGAGAGAGAGAGAGAGAGAGAGAGAGAGAGAGAGAGAGGAGGGAGGGAGAGAGAGACGGAGAGAGATTGAGAGAGAAGACGGGAGAGAGTGACGGAGAGAGAGTGAGAGAAACAGAGAGACAGTAAATTATAGCCATTGACTCAGCCCGTGGGTAATCCTTCCTGCCAGAATAAATTCATTAATCACCTCAAAAAATGCATATAAAAATAAGGGAATTAGCGGACAGCAGAGCGGAGTTGCCGGTTCCCATTAAGGGAACAAGCTGGACGGATAAACACGCAGACACAGCCAACAAATTCTATTTAAATGTAATCTATTTAATCCGAGTATTTATTTCAAGGACACAACGGTAATCATGGACAACTAAATCAGACCTACGAAAGGAAGACTGCCAGAACAACAGAGTAAAATGTTGTAAATGAAAACTTGACAATAATGGCAAATTAGCATTGATTTAGTGTTGATATAAGGGACTCTTAAGTGTAGTAAAAGTTTATACGTGAAGAACAAACAAGCAGAATGACGACTTTATACAGAAAATGGCACCCCAGTCTGCTTGGTTAATGGGGTTTAAAGCATATACACTACACGAGGGTCATTAAGGCCGTACGTAACCTGTTCATTTATATATATATATATATATATATATATATATATATATATATATATATATATATATATATATATATATATATATATATATATTATGCTAGGAATTCGCAAGAGCAGGCGAAATATTCACAAACACTGATCTCTGGCCGACGGAGACTCGAACTTACGAACCTTGTGACAAGGTACGCAGTGCTTGAGACGTACCACACTGGTCCAATACCTGCCTGAAAGCTGGATGCCAAGGTATTGGACCAGTGTGGTACGGTGGCAAAGCACTGCGTTCCTTGTCATGAGGTTAGTAGGTTCGATTCTCCGTCGGCCAGAGATAAGTGTTTGTTTGATATATATATATATATATATATATATATATATATATATATATATATATATATATATATATATATATATATATATATATATATATATATATATATATATAAGAGCATAAGATAGTAGGAAAGTAGGAACACTGCAGCAGGCCTGTTGGCCAATACTAGGCAGGTCCTTCACAATCCGTCCCACTACCAGAACATTCGCTCAACCCAACCCTCAATGCTACCCAAGAAATAAATATATATATATATATATATATATATATATATATATATATATATATATATATATATATATATATATATATATATATATTAATTTTGCCGAATAGATAAAATTGCTCAATTAGCAAGAACTCATTTAAAATTATGTCCTTTCCAAAAATTTCTTTTATACGTTTAAATATATATATTTTTGGATTTATTTTTATGTAAAAATTAATAATTTTGTACCAAAAGAACCTTAGAAAACTTACCTAACCTTACTATAACAAGCGCAACTTAATTTAGCCTAATCCACTAAATATATTTTAGATAAGTTTACAATAAGCCATAAGCGCAAGTTTTACCTATTCGGCACGACACACACACACACGATTGGGAAAATCTGGAGCCACATGGGGGTCCAGAAACATGGAGAGCCAAGATGATGGATGTGGTACTGGAAAACCTCATGCATAAACATGTCAGGGACACTACCAGAGAGAGAGGAGAGGACGAACCAGCAAGACTGGACCTCGTGTTCACCCTGAGCAGCTCAGACATTGAGGACATCACATATGAGAGGCCCTTGGGAGCTTTGAGTACAAAGCAGAGTTACAAGTGAAGAGGGCAACAGGAGTTGAAAGGGAAAAGCCAGACTATGAAAGGGGGGACTACACGGGCATGAGGAATTTCCTGCAGGAGGTTCAGTGGGACACAGACATGGGAGGAAAATCAGTAAACGAAATGATGAAATAAGTAACAACAAAATGCAAGGAAGCAGAGGAAAGGTGTGTTCCCAAGGGCAACAGAAATAATGGGAAGTCCAGAACGAGCCCTTGGTTTACCCGTAGGTGCAGGGAGGCAAAGACTAAGTGCACTAGAGAATGGAAAAAGTACAGAAGGCAAATGACTCAGGAAAATAAGGAGATTAGTCGTAGAGCCAGAAACGAGTATGCACAGGTAAGGAGGGAGGCCCAGCGACAGTATGAAAATGACATAGCATCGAAAGTCAAGTCTGACCCGAAACTTCTGTATAATCACATTAGGAGGAAGAGAACAGTCAAAGACCAGGTGATTAGGCTGAGGAATGAAGGTGGGGAACTGACAAGAAACGATCAAGAAGTATGTGAGGAGCTCAACACGAGATTTAAGGAAGTATTTACAGTGAAGACAGGAAGGACTCTGGGAAGACAGAACAGAGTGGGACACCAACAAGGAATATACCAACAAGTGTTGGATGACATACACACAACTGAGGAGGAGGTGAAGAAGTTGCTCAGTGACCTTGATATCTCAAAGGCGATGGGACTGGACATCTCCCGAGGGTCCTTGAGAGGAGCAGAGACGCTGTGTGTGCCACTAACCACAATCTTCAACACATCCCTTGAAACTGGGCAGCTACCTGAGGTATGGAAGACGGCAAATGTAGTTCCCATTTTTAAGAAAGGAGACAGAAACGAGGCACTAAATCATAGACCAGTATCACTTACGTGTATAGTGTGCAAAGTCATGGAGAAGATTATCAGGAGGAGAATAGTGGAGCACCTGGAATGGAACAAGATTATAAACGACAACCAGCACGGAATCAGGGAAGGCAAATCAGATGAGGATCAGGCAGTACTTCAAAGAGACCTGGACATGCTGGACACCTGATCCAGCAACTGGCTTCTCGAATTTAACCCCGCCAAATGCAAAGTCATGAAGATCGGGGAAGGGCAAAGAAGACCGCAGACAGAGTATAGGCTAGGTGGCCAAAGACTGCAAACCTCGCTCAAGGAGGAAGATCTTGGGGTGAGTATAACACCAAGCACGTCTCCGGAAGCACACATCAACCAGATAACTGCTGCAGCATACGGGCGACTGGCAAACCTGAGAATAGCGTTCCGATACCTTAGTAAGGAATCATTTAAGACACTGTACACCGTGTACGTCAGGCCCATACTAGAGTATGCATCACCAGTTTGGAACCCATACCTGGGCAAGCACGTCAAGAAATTAGAGAAAGTGCAAAGGTTTGCGACAAGGTTAGTTCCAGAGCTAAGGGGAATGTCCTACGAAATCGGCCTGACGACACTGGAGGACAGGAGGGTTAGGGAAGACATGATATCTACATACAAAATTCTACGTGGAATAGACAAGTTGGACAGAGACAGGATGTTCCAGAGAGGGGACACTGAAACAAGGGGTCACAATTGGAAGTTGAAGACTCAGATGAGTCAAAGGGATGTTAGGAAGTATTTCTTCAGCCATAGAGTAGTCAGGAAGGGGAATAATCTAGCAAATGATGTAGTGGAGGCAGGAACCATACATAGCTTTAAGACGAGGTATGATAAAGCTCATGGAGCAGGGAGAGAGGGGACCCAGTAGCGATCAGTGAAGAGGCGGGGCCAGGAGCTGAATCTCGACCCCTGCAACCACAATTAGGTGAGTACAATTAGGTGAGTACACACACACACACACACACACATAACCCTAAATTCTACACAGAGGTTCCCGTTTTGCTGGGTAACTGACTGTGTCGAGATTTGGCTTGATATTACTGACCTCATTCCTGGCATACTTCCCTTTGATGTAAGATAGACTAGACCATGTAGCCCAAATTGATCATTTGATGCCCTGCAACAAATGCACCTCTGTTCGTTGAGTACGGGGACGGTTAGGTGAAGAACTACACTAATTCGAATGGCCTGTAGATGGAGGCGAGTGCCCAGGAAGGAATTAGGAACAACTGAAAGGAAATCTCCCGACTGTGATGCCTTCACCGCTAGGAGACAAGCTTTGTCTTTTTCCGAGGCACAGTTGAGCATTGTGTTGGCGATTTTTTTCCATGATTGGTTTGTGCAAGCGGGAATGTTTGTGCTTTATGGGAGGAACTGGTCTACATGAAGAGTCTGCAAGGCTGTCCCGCTGCGTGGCTGCTTTCATGACATTTGGGTCTTGAGCTCCTACATTTATTACCGTTAATTCACTTAACGGTAATAAATTGATTGATGAGAGTTGGACTGGTGAAAGAGGACTACTTAACATATACATGTATCTAGGTGGAAATGTACATGTCTCTCTTGATTTAGGCACTAGTAACCATCTAAATTTATGCTAATGATATATACATCTCATATATATATATATATATATATATATATATATATATATATATTTTATATATATATATATATATATATATATATATATATATATATACGTGTATATATATATATATATATATATATATATATATATATATATATATATATATATATATATATATATATATATATATATATATGCAAAAAGATCACAGTAAACAGGTGATATCAAAATATGCAAAACAACCACTATGAAAAAATAGAAGAATTCCAAGCGCTTTCGTGACTACTCACATTATCAAGGAACTATAAAAGGAAACGTGAGAAGAAGGCTTATAAAGAGGCAGAATACACCTCACAGTCACATCACACTAACAAAGACAACACCTCCCAGTAGCGTAACATCTCACGACTCTGTGAAGAGGAACATAAGAAAGGACCTGAAACTCTTCCCAAGAATTAAGATTAGTCCAATTTATCATTAAATTCTTCCCAAATTTTATTAATTATAAATGAATCCAATTTATATAAACCAAAAGAAATATTCATATTATTTTCAAAACTGCTTTTAATGAAACATGATTCTATTATATTCCTCTCAACCATGGACTTGCTTGATACAACCTTCTCAGCATTTTGAAAATCAATTGGATGGTTAAAGTCTCTAACATGAATAAATAGAGCATTAGAATCTTGTCCAGTTCTAATGCTATATTTATGTTGTTTTAATCTTAGTTCAAAACTTTTACCAGTTTGATCATAATAAACTTTATCGCATATTTTACAGGGAATCTTATAGACACATCCGTCAGCATTTTGGGGGGAATTTTTTATCAAAAGTCTTTTTACTGTATCAAGATTTTTAAATACAACTTTGATATTAAAATTCTTAAGAAAGGAAGGCATATCAACCAAGTTTTCATGGTAAGGGAGAACCAACATATTTTTTTTTTGAATAAGGTTGGTTGTCCCTTTTTGGATTGTAAAAAGTATTTCTAGCTATTTTGATGATTTTGAAACCTATTCTAAACTTAGAAAGAATCCCTTAGAAACAGTTAACAGCAATTTCAATAAAACAATAAAGCATCTATTGAAGGGCAAAGATGAATTAATTAAAAAATTTACTTCCACTAATCCATCTTTACCTTATATGTATGGATTAATTGGAAATAAATGGTATAAAATACCGACACAATGGAAAAATAAACACATAAGCAGTATAATGTGATCCTTTATTGACAACGTTTCGCCCACGCAGTGGGCTTTATCGAGTCACAGACAGATCTACCTGGAAAATGAGCAACATGGAGATATATATAGGGTATAGTCAGGTGGAGAATGCTGGGTCAGGTGGAGAAAGCTGCATATGAGTCTTAAAAGTAGTGTGATAGTTAAAAACATAGTGTGACTTAAAGGACCTGCAGTGTACCATTCTTGAGTTCTAGGTGGGATAGCGTTGAAGAAGTTTCTTGGCAATAGGTTCAGCTATGTTGTAGAAGCCGTTGTTCTGGTTGAAGTTGTTGGATATACAGATGAGTGATGATTCTAGGATTCTTCGGTATTGCGTGTTGTCTTCTGGCGATGAGTCTTGCGTTTCTGTAGTTGATTAAATGGTTGTGTAAATTTCGGTGTTGAACACAGGCATTTCTTGAGTCGTCAGATCTGCCTGCGTACTGGTGTTCTGAAATGCGTGTTTGTAGGTCTCTGGATGTTTCGCCAACGTATAATTTGCTGCAGCTATTAAAGGATTGTGTATACCCCTGCCGTGGATTGAAGCCTTCCTGTCTGTTACTGGTAATGTCCTTAATAGTGGTGGATGTGGGGTGGATACTCGGAATGAGGTCTTAGAAAAATGTTGGAAACTTCTTTGAAATGGAGTTGGTGGGATAAATTATAAACACAAACCTGGTAATCCTGTTGACCAATTATTAGCTCCATAGGTTCAGTTTCTTATAAACTTTCTAAATGGCTTGTTGATATTTTGAGCCCAATTTTTGGGAAAAAATTTCTAATTTTAATGTTAAAAACAACTTAGATTTAGTTGATAAATTAAGCACCTTGACTGATTTAAATGATTTCAATATGGTTAGTTTTGATGTTACCTCCTTGTTTACAAAAGTTCCAGTTGATGATTTATAAAGTTCTTATCTGAAGAACTGGTTAATTACGATTTACCATTGCCAGTTCCTACTATCATTAAACTTATTAAACTTTGTATTGTTGATGCAAAATTTGTATTTAATGATGAGTTTTACACTCAGAAGTTTGGTATGGCAATGGGAAATCCTCTTTCACCTGTTCTTAGTAATTTATATATGGAATTTTTCGAAACAAGATTGCTTAACAAAATCCTTTCCAATAGAGCTAAGTGGTATAGATATGTTGATGACATTTTGTGCCTTATGCCTAAGAATGTAGACATAAACCATTTCCTTGTTAAATTAAATAGCTTAGCTCATTCTATAAATTTTACTGTTGAATTTGAAGTAAATAACTCATTGCCTTTCCTAGATGTTTTTATTATTAAGGGTAACATTGATTTTAAATTTAAAATTTACAGAAAACCTACAAATAATTGTTCCTATGTACACTATTACTCTTCACATCAAGATAGAGTTAAAGTGTCGGTTTTCTCTTCTATGTTTTTGAGAGCTTTACGCATTTGTAGTCCAGAGTTCATAGATGAAGAAATCTCTAAAATTTATGAAATAGCTAATGATTTAAAATACCCAAGAAACATAATTGATAAATCTTTAAAATAGCTAGAAATACTTTTTACAATCCAAAAGGGACAACCAACCTTATTCAACCAAAAATATGTTGGTTCTCCTTACCATGAAAACTTGGTTGATATGCCTTCTTTTCTTAAGAATTTTAATATCAAAGTTGTATTTAAAAATCTTGATACAGTAAAAAGACTTTTGATAAAAAATTCCCCAAAATGCTGACGGATGTGTCTATAAGATTCCCTGTAAAATATGCGATAAAGTTTATTATGGTCAAACTGGTAAAAGTCTTGAACTAAGATTAAAACAACATAAATATAGCATTAGAACTGGACAAGATTCTAATGCTCTATTTATTCATGTGAGAGACTTTAACCATCCAATTGATTTTCAAAATGCTGAGAAGGTTGTATCAAGCAAGTCCATGGTTGAGAGGAATATAATAGAATCATGTTTCATTAAAAGCAGTTTTGAAAATAATATGAATATTTCTTTTGGTTTATATAAATTGGATTCATTTATAATTAATAAAATTTGGGAAGAATTTAATGATAAATTGGACTAATCTTAATTCTTGGGAAGAGTTTCAGGTCCTTTCTTATGTTCCTCTTCACAGAGTCGTGAGATGTTACGCTACTGTGAGGTGTTGTCTTTGTTAGTGTAATGTGACTGTGAGGTGTATTCTGCCTCTTTATAAGCCTTCTTGT
The DNA here is from genome assembly GCA_009830355.1 of Cherax destructor. Lineage (NCBI taxonomy): Eukaryota > Metazoa > Arthropoda > Malacostraca > Decapoda > Parastacidae > Cherax > Cherax destructor. Next base: position 958 of record WNWK01006921.1, on the reverse strand, counting down.
CATGTTTCCTTTTATAGTTCCTTGATAATGTGAGTAGTCACGAAAGCGCTTGAAATTCTTCTATTTTTTCATAGTGGTTGTTTTGCATATATATATATATATATATATATATATATATATATATATATATATATATATATATATATATATATATATATATATATATATATATATATATATATATATATATATATATATATATATATATATATATATATATATATATATATATGTATGTATATAACATATATGATTACAGTTTAATATAATAAAAAAAAAAGTTTGAAATCTTACTAAAATTAATTATGATTAATTGCAAATTTACATTATTGTCAACTCACGTTTCCTCTCTGGGTGGAGGTGGATTATTATTAAATAATCAAATAGAAGCGCTAAACCACAGGGGTTATACAGCGCTGCAGGTTGGAAGTGGAAAGAATCTGCTGATTGTTGAGGGAAGATCACTGTCACTGTATGATGGTCCAGTAACTACAGGAGTTTATAGATATAACAATATATCCACATACGTTTGATCTACATACTGTAATTTACAACATTCCTGGGAGCTAGTCTAGACGTTATAGTGTGTGGACAGGCAGCGGAGAGGGCCAGTTCTCAGTCAGTTATAGGCAGTTTGAAGTTAATGAAGCCTTCTTGCCATGAAAGCAAGCTAACAGGTCTCTAAAAGGTAAGTACGTGATCAGTAGTATATATCATTATGTTCCTCTTTGTGATATATGGTATCTGTTACTAGGGTAACTTTGTGTGTGTGTGTGTGTGTGTGTGTGTGTGTGTGTGTGTGTGGTGCAGGACCCCCTCCACCCTATTGGTAGGGGGATACTCTTAATCACCCTTGATCATGCTAATCATCAATACTTCCACATAATTTTATATGTTATAGTAATAATATAAAAGAACATTCAACTAAAAATATTCTAACATAGAGAATCTTAGAAGT